>DWGR01000130.1:0-31751 GCA_018247715.1 Heliconius burneyi
TAATTAAGTCAACATTTTAAACGGAGGAAAAATGTTTTAGCATCTAAATGCCCCTATTTTTTGCTTTAAAATAAAAATATTATTTTCTCAATTATATATATTTATAATCTGTAGTAAACTGTTGTGATTTTTTAATTTATTTGTATATTTTTTGCGAAAAAAAAAATACGGTGAAAATTTAATATAAAACCAAACATTATTTAGTTGAAACATCAAACGATAATTTATTAAATAATGAAGGAAATGTTTAATTTTCTTATGAATTTCTCTTTAGTAAACGTTTTTTTTTTCTGCTTAAGGTCGCAAATTGTGATAGATTTAGTACCAAAAGCCGAGGCAATTGCCTTATATTAATTTATTCGTCTCTTGGAAAATATTTATTTAAAAGCTATTTCAATTGTCATAAAAGTAAAACAAACAATACACAACACTACATAAACATTGATAAGTATTATTTTATATGGATTTTAATATAGTTTTTATTACAAATCATGAAAATTTGTACGTTTACGCTAAATCTTGATTGAGAATGTGTACCATACACCAAGATAACAACATTGGAAGGAGCAGTTAAGTCGACGGTTGTTGCAAACTGCCGTTAAACGTTTACCTACGAGGTTACCCAAGTTCACCAATTAAGGGTTATCAGACCTATAATATCAGTTAACTGGGGCGGCTTGAACTTTGAAGTGCAGTTTCATATGAATATTAAGTCTTAGGTATCATTGATACCTAACATTGTTGGGCAAAATTAATACGTTTATATTTCCATTTTTTCGCTCTGGTGTCGAGGCAAAGAACGCAGTGGCTACTCAACATGCAATGCCTCCAGAATTCGTCTTAGCACTAGGTTCAGTCTGACTACCCGGCTGTGCGCGTGATTACGGTAAAATTGAAATGCTACATATTATGCAATCGTAGATGCAATTATGTAGAGTACTTTAAATTAGCATATAATAAATCCAAAATACTAATAATCATCACGAATTGTCGTAAATATTAAGTAAAATAAGTTTAATCGAATTAATATTTTTTATTTATGTAACTATAAAAATCTCTTTCGATACTGAGTGACAGACAATGCACAGCCGATGCTCATAAAGTTTAAATTTGGCTTGATGGGAGATAAAGGAATGTTGGAGATTACAAAGAGATGATTTCTTGACATCTCTACGGCAACGGGAAAACAAGATTTTTTGTCTTACAGTCAAACAAAACAAATTTCGGACGAAGAATAGTCTATTGAATAAATTATTTTATGTTTTGTATTTTAGTATTTTTTACAATATTTGCTCTATTATATAAAACACTCTCATTCTCATGAATCTTTTTATTATGATAAAAGCCCGATTTAAAATTATTACCACAGTACACATATGGACATTCAGTGCAGGTTTACATAACACGAATAGAGATAACTTTAGATATTTGAAGGTCGTACAGAAATACCCCAGGGAAGTTTGTTTACAAAATTAAAACCTTGTGATGTTTCTAAGGGTTAAGCATTTATATTTCACGTACATTCTCTCTCTTGATTAACTTTAGCTCGAGTAAATACTACCTACCAATTATATGTTGATGAAGAATACAAGAAAATATTCAAGAGAATATAAACTAGTATTGAACGTATATCGAGACCGTGGAACCACGACACAGGTAATAAGTGTAAGAGAGACGGTTGTGGGTTCAGTTCCCACTCTGGGGAATAAATTAGTTACATTTCCCTGCTCTGGTAACACTTGTTCCCTGTTGAGTTCAGATACTCAGTTTTTCAAAAATTGTGCAGTACGTGGGGTAGCATCGGTGCACTAAGTTTCCTCTGCATACGATGCTGCTTGTAGGATACATAAAAATCATTGTCTACAGGATGTACTGACATTACTAATCAGGAACGATTCAAGTCGTTCCTTTACTGTTTTGATTTATCAGTGACGCTTGGGAGAGTACGGTCAGTAAGAGAGAAATGAAAAGGTATCTCTACATGATTTTTGCTTCTGGAGCAAAATTATATTTTTTTAAAGAAATAACGCGAATTCACCAAACATGAACACGTTACGTATTCTTTTAATTACTTGATTATTTATACGGAACAATGCTTAAATTAGATCTCATGAACGTTAGTTTTATTCTTATTAATTTGTAATTTATATTGTACATACCAATATAACAAAGATTAAAACTTAAAAGTGGCAATATTAATATTTCTTAGCTGTAACTTTATATTTGATAATAGCGATCCACTTACGGCTTCGCCCGCTAGAACTACATTGACTTTATTTACTACATTTATTTTTCACCTGAATTACTTTCGAGATCTAAAAACTTATCATTTGAAAGCCAATATCCATATTGCGTATGTTATATAAAATGCTAGGATTCAGATCAAATATATTATGATTTAATCTGGCTTGTTTGTTTTTAATTGCTGAGTTAAACGTCTAATTTAGGAGTTCATGAAACCATCTAGGGTTTCCAGCAAAGTTGAGAAGGCAAACACATTGAAGGTAATTGCTTGAGGACGTTCCCCTTCAATTATTTGTGGTCCCATTACTTATACTGTCCGAAATACGACGAATTTCTTATTAAGAATGTTGTTACTTTGTAAAATAATTTCTAACCTCTGGGGCCTCTTCATGTTGAGTTGTATACTTATTGTTGATATTTGGGTATTTTATCAACGCTTAGTATTTTGTTTGACTTTTCTTTACAAGTATATCATATCCGATTTTCTGAAAAGTATTTACAGAAATATACCTACTTCAGTATATATATATAGTATATCAAATAAAATAAATCAAACCAGTTTCACGCTGTATCCCGCACACTGCAGGGTATGCAGAGGGAATCCAGTGTTAAGACTCTATGTTTCCCACTTTTTGCCGAAGTCTGGAGGCATTGCGTGTTGAGTGGCAGATAGTATAGCAAAGCCACCAATAAAAATATATATAGTGTATGTAGCGAGACTTATGTAAATACTACAGATTACTCAATACTACACAATTGCTACAGATTATTTATGTTTAAGTGACATGTTAGTTGAAAAATAATTTTTTATAAATTTTGCCAAATTTATGAAAGAATGCATACATTTTTAAATTGAATTATTATTATTATTTTGTTTATGACAAACAAGGAGGAGTGAATTTTACGTCTATAAATGAATGTTTATAGACGTAAAATTGTATAAATAGACGTTTTAAATTTTTATTATGTAAAAAAAAATATTTTTATATAGTATCTCATCTTTGATTTTAACTTAGGTTGATTGTCATTGATATCATATTTTTCTAAATAAAAAAAATGTCCAAATATTAAAAAAATATATATTTTTTTATTTTTTTCACTTAAATATGATTATATTAAGTACTCAGATGCGTCAATATTTCATAAAATGACATGAATTTTCAATTTAGCCAAGCAGTAGGATAACGTTTATTTGCATATAAAAAGTAAACTGTACTTTAAAATGGTAGTTCATCGTATACTTAGTTCCACTATAATATTCATATATTTTTTGTTCGCACTATAACCTGCACTTGGTTACATTTGCCTACCTTTCTTAGTGCCTCCCACTTAAAACACTCCGTTCCCAACTTACTGCTTAATTCTGGAGGCATTGCCTTTTGAGTGGTGGAAATGAAAATAATAAATATTTCATTTCCTTGAGTGGGAATCGAACCCACCATCTATCGTGGCTTGTTGTGCCACTGCGCCACGACTGACTTCTATGTATTAAATATTTATCTGAGTATTATAATTGAGACAACATTTCTATTTCATTGCAGAGACATTTAAAGTACAAAGACAGTATAACATTTTAAAATCAAATTTTGGAATCTTAGTCAGGATGCCATTACGTAATATCGTTAAAAACCAAATCTTGTTCAATTTAATAAAATACAACGGGCTTTCCTAGAGTCGGCGGGCGAAAATTATACTCATTAATTGCCGTCCCTTTGTTTTTTTATGATATAACTTACCCTAATTTAATTCTTTAAATTACGACTTGGATGGTTGGTTTTTTATAATTCATTTAGTAAACCTTTGCATGGAATTAAACAGAGATGGAACATTTTTTAATTTTGCGGTTAACTTGTTTGTTATTTTTCCAAGCATTGTTTTTTATGTAACATATCAGAATACTCGACACATGTACAAATTAACTAATTGTGATTTAAATCAGTGTCACGCTGTATCCCGCGCAGAGCAGTAAACGTTAACGTTGAATTTTTGTCTTGGTGCTAAGAAGGAGCGTGCTTTGGAGCGAAGAATTAAAAAGATCGAACCCACAACTATAGCGTTACAGTTACACAATGCCTTCAGAATTCAGCAGAAAGTGGATAACGGAGTGTCTTACCAATAGGTTTCCTCTATCTACCCTGCAGTGTCCGGGATACAGCATGAAGCTCGAGGCATAGCGTGGTGAGTGACGGAAATCAGATGCGCTTTTTGCCTTGGTACCAGAGCGAAGAAATGAAAATATTAAAAAAAAGAATTCATTCCCCCAAGTGGGAATCAAACCCAACACCTACGCGTTAGCTAAACGCTTGTGTCCCTGTTCCGCAACGGCCAGAATGAAAATATCTGCAACGCATAAAATTACTCGTATATCCAAATTATACACACGACATGTTTTTTCGCTAACAAAATCGCTGTAGAGTTCATAGCTTAATGTTTTCAAAATGACATGACAGGTTTATTTAGAGGTCGCGTCGTGTACGTACATTATTACGGAGCTCCCAATGACGTGCGGTCATACGCACTGCTGTCGACCACTACTGTTACTTTATTAAATGTTGTCATACATCATGAAACGTTTCTTTGAAAAGATAATTTATGACTTTTTATTGCTTGTTTTATTTTTAATTTAATTTTGCAAAATTATATTATCGAAGCACAGTGAAGTAGTGGTTGACTAAAAACGTTAAGTTTGTGAATTCGATTTTCTATATAATATTTTTGTGTGTGTCCTGAATATATACGGACAGTGGTGAACAGTTTTTTTGACTCTCACTACGTTGTGTCTGCCTTCCTTGCTAAACCAATAAAAAAAAATTAAAAAATGCGCACAACAAACAACAACAAAGTTCAAAAAATATTATTTGTAAAATCTTATAAATTATTATTAATTCTTATATAAAACTACGTCTCATTAATTTAACACAATCAAAAGCACAGTTAGGTTTAACCAAAACAATTAAAACGACTTTATTCCTTTTGCTTTTATATTATAACTTAAACTTCAGCATTGTCTCTGAAAATAATAAATAAGTATATAGTTAAGGTCAGTCATCACGCGGAGGCACAAACATGTGACTGTACAGGCCCACTCGTGGAAATAAAATAATATTTTCACTTCCTCGCTTTGGTGGCGAAGCAAAGCGAGTTATTGAGTGGAGCGGATAGCTGAGTGACTTAACAAAAGGCTCCTTCTACCTACCATGCTACATATGGGATACTGGGGCGTGAAGTTGAAAAAACATAAATAGTCGGTCATAAACGTACTCGCAGCAATACAAATTTCAAATTGAGTGGCTTTCAATTCCCGTACTGTAATTTTGTGCTGAATAAAATTTTAATCAAGTTTAAAGTAAACATGTAATGTGCTCAATAACGAGTAAATTCTCACATTTCATTTATTAATTTTGACTCCTTAATTGCATCTGTAAACGCGTCACCCCGTTTCATTTACAGATTAAAACCTTTTTTTACATGAAAGGCGGTTTTGTTTAACATTTTAATTTACATTAAATTTGTATCTTTATTTATTAGCAGTTTCAATTGGACGACTCGGGTGAATGCTAAATGCGTGACATTTTTTAACAAAGGATGAATGAAATCAGTCACCGCAAGCGAAGGTTTTGTGGCAATTTCAAAATAAATTTCGAATAAATTATGTATGTATTTTTCGATAATCTTTATTTTATAATGTTTTTTTTTAATTTAAAATTTTTAATTTCTAGGCCAGACGTGTTACAGGGTTACAAAGAGTGCCTGTTTTCAGACAACTGGTTGTGGATTCTATAAAACTTATCTAATTTTATCGGATAAAGGAATATTTTATGAGATACATTTCCATTTTGTATTAGAATCCACATCCATCGCTTTTTTCAAAAAGGTTATTCGAGAATCAGTATGGTGATAACAACATGCACACGAGTACATTCATTAAATTTGTACCTTTAAAGTAAAATTTTGTCATAACGGTTATGAAATTTTTAATATGAAAATTTAACTCAGCTATGAGCAAAAGAGGTAATTTTAGAAAGTCTGCTATAAATTTTATATCTTAACTTGACTTAACTAGCGGCAACTTTTATTATAAACTAACTTATTATGTTTTTCATGTATTTTTTAGTTGAATAACAAATAAATTAATAAAAAAACATATTCTTCGTTTTTTATAATCGTTGAAGTGTTTTCTTATGTTATATTTTTTAATTAGTTTTCAATAATTATTTCATATTTTAGATACATATAGAAATAGAATCGTCTGAATGAAAAACGACGTGACGTGATTGATACATATTTAATTTTATTTGATGTATATGTCCTTGAAGTCATTTTAATACCTGCTGTACCTCTATATCGAAGGAGAGAATAGTGGTTTGTAATAAAAAAAAATATCTCTTTACAGAATCTTAAAAGTAAAAGTTACAATGTATTGAGACTGACTTAATTACTGAGTACCTATTGATAAATAATTCAATAAAAATGAAAATTTTTTATTCCTCATATTTTCCGTTACATACTCGTATACTGAAATGAAATCAATTGCAACACTTCACTTTCATGAAAAGTTCCATTTCGTCAATTGTTACTTGCTTCGCGGAACACAATTATATCTGGAGACAACGAACCGTCCTGAATATCAAAGGTGGAAAATGGTCACTAATTGCCCTCCCCTTTATAAATTCTCCTAAATAAGCTATTCGAATTTGATTTGAGAACAAATTTACATAAATATATTCGCTAGATACTTGTTAGAATACAGAAAGATACAGTGTGAGTAATATAATATATTTGATATTCTCTTGTGGCAACACTAGCATAGAAACGTCTTAAAAACTCCCGTAAAATTAATTCAAATTTTATAATTTTATTGTTAAATTATAACGAACTAAACTTTAAATTTTAATATCATTCTTTCTTGCTTATTGCATTCCCTTTACTTTCTAACACATATAAACATTTGTAAACTAACAACATAAGTTCGTACTGCCCTAGTTATCATCTATAAGCATACTATTGTATATAAAATATAAATAAAAATGATGACCCGTGGTACCAAGGCCCGTCAGGCAGAGGATAAGCTCCAGCTGACGCTCCAGGAACTAAAGTCATCTAAGACGGAGTGCGAACAACTACTGAAAGAAAGGGATGACAATGAGGTAGAATTTCTGCAGGTTATTGACAAAAACAAAAATCTTAAAAATGATTTGTCAAAAATGTATGTAGAATATTCAGAATTATTGGAACAAAATAATAATCTGCAGAAAATAGTAAATGGGTTTGACCAGTGCAGAGAAGAATATAAGGAAGCTCTCAGGCTTGCCGATAATCTTAACTTAGAACTGCATGAGGCTAAGGAACATATACGTAGATTAGAAAATAATAATTTAAAATAAGAGGCCTCTCAAACCCAAAGACTATTTGAGGAGCTGGTTGGGACTACACCTTCCCTGGTTTGTCCAGTCATCACCTATAAAAATGACATTTCAACAATAGATTTGACTGGTGATGACTTGGTGACTTCCAGGCCAGTTCTTATTAATAGTAGTTAAAAAATAAATCAAATATATAAATTTATTAAAAAAACTCAGCAACTATGAAAAAAAAAATTGTAAAAACTACACAAAATTAGCCACAGAAAGAAATATCTTAAAAAACAACTTTAATAAACTTTCTGAAAATATGTTAAATAAAAAGTTATTTTATGAAGCTGAGGTGAGTTCGTTACAGTTAGAGATTGCTACTTTACATAATAAATTAAAAACAAATTCTGATAAATATGAATGTGCTCAGAGGCAAATTGCAGAGCACACACAGCATATCTTCTATGGATGAGCTACTTAAGATCAGTACTCATAATTCAGAGCGCTTTGAGTCACTCACAAAAAATTATGTCTGTGAGTGTCAAGCGCTCACACATAGCCACCCAGGGAAGATGTCAGAAATACTTTCCCAATCTCAAGCTGATGGAGCTCAGGACAGCTTTATAGAGATTAAAAAGTCACAACCCATATATTACTTATAATTACACAACTTACACAACCCAATATTACTTTGATTTTGTGTGGGTACACAAAATCAAAGTAATCAACTCAACAAGAAGCAAAAGCAAGAAACTCAACAGTTGCTCTTTTCAAAGCCAATAGTATAATTAATTATGACATTAGCTTATATTAGCAACAGACATTAATTCCATGCATATTTATCCTCCAAAGAAAATCCTTCAAAATCCTCCTCCTTCGAATAGCGCATCTACGAGTATATCCATCAGCAGCAGTGGTCACTTACCATCAGCTGACCCGTACGCTTGTTGCATTGCCTTTTCCATAAAAAAATATTAGTTAATCTTCAATCCGTTATCATTTTCACTGGTTGAAAAAGAAAATTAATAAATGGATTCCTTGACAGTCGTAAAACAATGTTCAGTGAGTCCAAATCCGTGCTTAAGGATAGTTATTCCCACCGTACTAATTGAACTCCTAATATCAAGCAAATGTATTGGAATATTTTAATAGCTCTATTATGTAGTCTGGAAAGTTTAATAGTTTTAGATTCCTGTTTCACGACTCATTTAACAGTTTAAAGTTACTTATTGTGGTATAACTAGCAATCATGGGATAGCCAACAGTCACAGTATCTTTATATTACTTACTGACGGCACACTCACCACCACCACTTTACCACCTATATTTTTTTCATTATGCTGCATTTTCCAATAGGATGATACATTCAATCATGAGCAACTTGTTTTCAAAATTCTGAGAAAGCACTACGTGGGTTCTTTCTAGGGCGTCAACGGCGGCAAGGGCGCCTCCTGCGCGAGTCTAATCTAGAGTTGCAGCCGTAAACAAAGTGTTGAATTGTTTTTAATTTTACATTTTCACTTTGAGTTTAAAAACTAACACAGATGTTTTCCTAATCACTCCGTAATATGAGCTACATGATGTAGGTTTATAAAGATGGTGGTGTATCCAAGTCACGCTGAAGCTCGTTATTTAATAAGTCTTTAGATTGAGTCGGGGCTTTTCTAGGTCACCCCATACATGCACGTACATGCACACAATAAGTTAGTTTTGCGCACTGAAAATTCAAATTCAATTAAGAGTAAAAATTATAAAGAATATTTGCTGAAAGTTAATTTTTAGCTAAATATATTTATAAAAATAATTATAAATCAAGATGATACTAGTCACACATCGTGTGATTGGTACTTATACCTAAAGTGCATTGAACGTTTGGGTTCAATTTCAAGCACAGAGACGTCCATATCTTTCTCGTTTATATTAAAGAAATTATGGACATTGAAAATAGGGATTATACTATACGCTTTATCCTTCACATAGTAGGGTGGGCAGAGAGAACCTAGTGTTAAAACTCTCCGCTCCTATTAAGATACTTCCTCCGAGTTTTAGAGGCATTACGTATCCTTCTTACCAGAGCGAGGACAATGGGAATACTAGATATTTCCTTCCCCCGAGTGTAAATAGAACTCGCAACCATCGAATTTACACCGCACGATATTGTTTTTTGCCTCTCATACGTGCGTTTGATATTATAAAAAAATACCCTGATATACTAATCTATTTCTATTTTATTGCTTATCCACTATAAGATAAGATTCAGTCAAGTATATATATATTCAGTAATGACGTAATTACCATTAGGTTCTGCGTTAATGAAACTGTATAATTAGATATATTATTATTACTTGCAGTTAATATAATTTACTGTTATGGCGGTGTTGCATTGTTGTAAATTGTAGTTGATTTTATAATATAGTAATATCACAGTAAAACATCTGTTACTCGCTGTATCCCGCATGTAATATGGCAGGCAGAGGGAGCCTAGAGTTAAGACACTCCGGTCCTCATTTCCGCCGATTTCTCGAGGCTTTGCGTGTGGAATGGCGGAACTCAATGCCGTGCTTTTGTATCAAAGTTTAGGAAAGCTGGTCAATTAGTCATACATTTACTTCATTTTTCAGATTTTTTCATCTATGGTATTCTCTGGTTATATAATCAAGTTAGTATTGCCATTAATCCCCAGTTTTAATCGCTATATTGAATTAAGTATGTATCCATTAGGAAACTGTTAGTTTGACGTTAATAAAAAAAAAACAATATTTTTTGTAGAAGGTAAAATGTCGTATATTTTTCATTTGATTTTTTTTGCTATTGTTAATAGTGTGTACGGGAAATATGAAAAAAATGGTTAAAACATAGGTATAATTTTTTCATAAATACCTTCAACGTTTTTGAGGACTCAATTATGCTGAATTTCAGTGCAATTTAAGTAGCCATCAGGTTATTAAAATGACTTATGTTTTATGTCAAGCATACATGAGTTATTGTAATTTTATCATACTATTAATTAATATTAAATACTAGTATCTTTGTATTAAAAAAAAAACAAAAACAACCATTACAGAGGTTATCATTACGACCATTTCTAATATCAGCAGTAAAGTCCTTACAGAGTCATAGAACAGTCCCTCTGGATACAACATATATTACTGTCATAACTTGAAACCCATAAAGATAGTGCGCAAAATTCACTAAGCGTATAATGATATACTAGTTTTGTTTGCTATGTACATACACACGTACCGCAGAACTCATATGTAATTAAGCTTAACAGACATAGTTATGACACATTGATTTATGCTGAAAAGAAAATTATTTAAGCTTAAAATGTAACACTGGTCAAGCGTGAGTTGGAATCACCCACCGCGGGTTCTGTAACAATTTCAGGATTATAGATCAACGGATCAGATTCTATGAAATACCTATAAAATATCACATTTATTTCGTTTATCTTATTCGGCGGATTTTATACGAAATGGAAAAAAACGATGTATTATTGCTCGTTTGTTATGATTGCGTCAATCAAGTTTCTAGCTTCATTTTTTGTGCTTTAAAGGACGGACGGGTGGATATTTGATATTAATTTCAGCTATCTCGAGATAAAATGATTTTGACAGACAGACAACACAGCGTTTTTTTTTAACTTACCGAACCCTAATAGGTACTCTTACTCAACAATAGGAGCCAAAAGGAAATTTGAATTTATTAGGTAAAAATCTATGAATTTACCATTTTTATTTTATTTGTGGTTCTTCTACATCTTTCCATATGAAAGATCAAATTTTTCATTGAAATTAGTTCAATAGTATCAGATAGACAAGAAAATTAAAATTTATAGACTCATATTCTTTTGGTTATATATTTATAATAATTATTTTTCACAAATATATTCAATGTACAGACACACTTTTAACTGTTTAAGATTATTTAAATAATAATCTAAGAATAATTTTATTATAAAATCAACATTATATAATTTTTTAATATTTAGGGTTCATAATAGAACAGATGACACAATCTGACCCATTTATTACATGGGAGACTAGAAAAAGGTCTTTTAGTTTGACTGATATGTTAAAGAACCTTGCTTAGGGGCAAACGTACAATGTAATTTTATATTAGAGCTATATTTTGGTCGCTGTTTACTTTTCTTTCTAGAAAGATATATTATGAAAATATATTAAAGTAATATGCGAAATAGCTTAGTACTTATTTTTATTTATAATAATTAAATTAAACATTTCTTTCGACTTAAGGAAATAAAGATAATAAACAAATGATTGTTATTATGGTAATATCTATAGGCTTTGAACCAACGACCGTCAATTACAGACTCAGCACGTCTCAAATTCAAAGAACTTACTAACTATTATAAAATTAATGAAATGTTTTATCCATTATGTTTCTTTGTTACAGTATTTTTTTTGTAGGTTTTCTACCAGAGAACTCTAAAATGTTGTACTTAAATTACAATAGGTATACATACTCGTATATGTCAGTTACTTCTTCCATGAAGTTAACTGTCGAAGTCGCATTAAAAAAACTGAAATTGTGCAATTTCGTTTGTGCAGCATCAGCTTTGGCTCTTAGTTACTTTGTATACGACACAACGAGATATTCAAATACATTTTTAAAACGCAATTAAGTTTTCATAAATGCCCGACGCAAATATGTTCAACGTTCAAACTTACAAGACTATTCATTTAGCAAATGTTAAAATGATGAAATTCATTTAAAACAACTGAACTGGTTTAATGGTTATCTCGACCTAACATATATATCAATTGCAATTACACTAAAAGCTGTTACGTATTCACTCTATGACAATACACACACACTAGCAAGTGTGAGCTACATTGTCCATGATGTATCCGATAGGTCAGTGTTACCAACGTTCAGTTTCAAAGGAATCGAATTCATTGGAAATATCGTACACATACTTTCTATATGTATCTTTAGAATTTTTTTTGACCATTCCATTCCATTATAAATGAACTATGGAAATACGACACATTACAATTAAATATTTTATTGAATTTACAATGAGGCCGTCGTGGCGCAGCGGCACATAGGTGTGACTGTAACGCGATGATTGTAAGTTCGATCCCCACTTGAGGAAGTGAAACATTTATTTACGTTTATATTTCCATTTCTTCGCTCTGGTGCTGAGGCAAAGCGCGGCGTTGAGTTCTGCTACTCAACACGCAATGCCTCGAGATGTCGGCAGAAAGTGGGCAACAGGGTGTCTTAACACTAGGTTTACTCTGCCTACCCTGCTGTGTGCGGGATACAGCGTGAAGCTGATTTAATAATATTATGTTTATATTTACTTATTTATTAAATTAAATATTTTCAAAATTAATTTATTGGTAATACACTTATATTAGAATGTTACACTTACAATATTCCATACACTTTCCACAACATGCCTCCTTTAATAAAATAATAGTAAATATTCCTATGCCTACTAATAAAGATACATGATTTCTTTTTTCTTCTATCTCAGCGGTATTTTACGTAATGATATTAATGATCTCGGCTTCACCAAAATGCTCAATATAAAGCAAAATTATATTTGTAGATCTGGTTTTTTCTAACGCACAGAAAGCTTTTTTTCGTGTTGTGGCATATCAATAGTATTCTCCACTAGATATGCGTAATATTAGCTTTTTGTACTTAAAGCTTAGTACAATTTAATATGTTTTATTTTAAAACAATTATATAACTGAATACTTTAATAAGAGTAACGTGGAAATAGGGTCTTTGATTACTTCGCTAATTAACCAGACTAATTAAAATGATAAAGGTAGGTAATTGATGAAATTCGATATTATTGAATAAATACAACACATTGCTTTGTACCGTATACAATTCCTAGATGTGTGTAGCTTTCTAAATATTACACTCCTATTGTTTACTGAAAATATGTTTAAAATAAAAATCTTTAAGTTGCCCACTTATTTAAATTTATCCATAGTAGGTAATTGTTCTATAGGTCAAAGATCCTTTTAGAACAGGGGCTCCCAACATTTTCTTGATCAGGGACAACTTTTGAATTAATATTGCTAGTAGGGACCACTATGTAGGTACAATAAATAAAAACTGTCATTTTCAAACACAAATTTTAACGCCGGGCAACTAAAATTAAAATTGTTCGCGAACCATTTTTAGGCTTCTGCGGACCACTGGTTGGGAACCACTGTTTTAGAAAAATGGCGTAGGATTGCATATTAAAAATTGTTTCTTTAATCATAGGTGGCTGTAAGCATGAGAAAAATATGGAGGATAAGGTAAAGTAACCTTTGACTGGTTTGGGTTGGCAAAATCTGGAGGCTACGTCATAAAATCGTAAGCTTTAGAAAGCTGCTGCTGTGTACGGACGGCGTGATGCTAAAAACGAAATATTTATTTCACATTTTCCTAAGTTTTAAATTTCAAGGGTATGACTGTTCTATTATATATTCTCAAAAACTTCGAAATACTTCTAACATGAAAGAAAGTACGAGTATAAAACCAGTTTTGAGGTACAAAAGAAAGGAATTCTTCAGTAGTTAGTACGTAGAAGTGCCTTTAAAGAATGGTGAAGGAGCCGGGAGAGCGTCTTGAAGAGCGTTCACTCTTATTTTTTACGTGCATTTTTTACTAGAAACTTCTTTCTTTAAGTTTTCGATGAGATAGTAAAATATTAAATGTCTAGTTGTTTTATGCATATCATAACAAAATTGTTTAAAATAATTCACTTATTCCATAATAGAGTAAACTTATTTGATAAAATACTTACATTGCTCTCAAGTCAAGTATTTATTTCTACTTACAAGAATATTATTTAATAAACTAGACTAGACTAGACTATTATTAATAAATTTAGTAATCACATAGTATTTTTGCATGATATTAGTTAGTTGGCTATCGTGGCGCAGTGTGACAGCGTCTGATGGTTGTCGATTCGATTCCAACTCGGAGGAACGTTCACATTTAAAAAAAAATATGTGACAATAATCAAAATTTTAACTATGGACGAATAATTGACAAGAGAAGTTGAAATTCTTGATTTTATGTGAAGTGAAATTCTTAATGAGGTGAAGTAAACAAGTATGACTTTATTGAATGAATGAAGTGAATTCCGTTGTGTGCCAAAATTCTACACGCAACGCCTCTAGAATTCGGCGGAAAGTGGGGCAGCAGAGTGTCTTAACACTAGCATCTCTCTGCCTACCCTGCTACATGCGGGGTGCAGTGTGGTGGTGACATTCTATGTAAACGTCTCACGAATATGTTAAATACGTCAAAATTCGAAGTATGCTACACAAATAGGTACTTCAAAAAGTCATTGTATGAACTCGAATTTACATGTACGTGTCTTAAGAAAATTGTAATAAGATGTTTGAAGAGTCTCGAACTTAGTGTGAGCGTTATTAGGAGACACTAGCGTGAGGGGTCGCGTACATGGAGTTACGCTATTTACATGAAATGCATTTTATGTTCTTCAAGCAGCACGTTTCATAATGGCTCGTGGAACAAAAACAAAAAATATGTATTATTTATTTAATACTTTATTACACGTGAAACACAAACGACAAAAGCTGATGAAAGTAAAAACAATTTTTGGCATTTCCACATACCTACAGCATTACACGAACTCGGTAAAACTCAAACGTTAATGTTTTTAGTTACGTAATGTTTATATTATTCAGTATAATTAGTGCTGAAGTTGAAATGTATTTGACCATTACGGCGAATGCTGATGGATTTTTGGCTTTATTCAATTGCACAATATTTTGTACTTTATTTTTTTTTCAATTAATGCCTTTAATATTTTAATGAAAAAATTATCTTAAAGTATTCTTATTTTGAAGACTATTAAATGAGTAAGTTTAAGAATGATGAAGCCAGACAAGCTTTTTTATAGAAAAAGATATGGGTACGGTGAGGTTTTGAGGTTACGATAGACGCGCGTCTTGAAGGTGACCTAAGTCCTTGCGACCTGGAAACACTGCAGAAGGTAAGCCAATTTACAGTTGCGTGGCGCGGGGAAGCAAGTTCCTACGAAACGGCACAGTAGTGGAACGTCACGTATCCAGATGATGTGGATGGTATTTAAGTTTGTGACGTACTGTCTTCTTCTTCTTCTTCCTGGCATTAATCACAGCTATTGGCAGGGTCTGCTTTCCTGCTCAGCCTACTCCACCTTGTACGGTCTTTAGCGTCCTCGGTGGTTAGACTATTGGCTCTCATGTCCTGTGTCACGACATCCAACCAGCGCTTTCTTGGGCGTCCGAGAGATCTCACTCCAGGGACTGACGTAGCAAAGCATTTGCATCCGACATAGTTCTTAGGACACCACTTGTTTTAACCTCCATCCAGTCCATAAAAGAGGTGTTAAAAGAAGTTTAATCACCTCCTTTATCCTACCCTTCCATTCTACCTATCCTTCCCCCTTTTCTATCTACTCACGTCGGGAGAGGAGACGTCTCTACTCATGGCTCTCTGCAACGGCTCTGCGTTGTATGCCATCAAATGGGTCAAGCTGTTACTGGGTTGCACCAGCCCAAAGATGTGAACCTTCGTAATGAAATATTTAATATTTTCTTTTAACTTATGCATTCGGGTACCTAGGCAAATCGTGACGATACGTTTTGCCACTCAACACGCGATGCCTCCGGAATTCGGTGTAAGCGTCTTAATGAGAACAGAATGTCCAAACACTAGGTTTAGTCTGCACTGCTATGTGGTGAATACAGGGAGAAGCTGAAAAAAACCACGATGAATACATTTATCTAACACCGATTATATATTTATTATTTATGTTATTAAAGTAACAACATATTTCATTTAACGACCTCACGTAAAGAATAAACCCTTAACTTATGATTGCTTTGAGATAGAAAGTGTCATAAAGGGACGTAGATAACATAAAACGGTCTCATAAAATACGCTATAAAGACAATGAAGAGATGATCAAAGGCTGTTCAGGGTAAATATGTCTACGACACAATACGCGTGAACCTATCAAAATGCATGGAACACTTTAATCTCCGGAGATATATCGATAAATCTTGACATGAGGTCTTTTAGAGACAGGCGACAGCGCTTACGTGATTAATTGTAATTAGGATGACTAATTTCTAAACTATTTCAAAGATACTATCATAGTATAGTGGAACGTTTGTTTAACTACAGAGATAGTACAGTGTGGTTTTTGACTGCGACTATCTTATAAACCAATATTTCCAATAAAACGAATCTAATTTAACTTCTTTTTCGACTTGTTGGTAAGCCAAACAAAATGTTGAGCTTTATTTCACTAGACTAGAGATAAGCATGAATATATTATTTCCTCGAATACAAGTAATATTGGCCAACACAAGAGCTCCAAATAATGTAAAAGAATGAATATATTGCCAATAGTTTCTAACTTTGTACATTTAACTGAAAATTACAATTTAATGAGAACCTTAAATAGCTGACTAAACCACGCCAGATCTTGTCTTGCGTTACAAAATAAATTAAACCGATATTGATTGACTTATTTAACCTTTACAAAACTATAAAGAGTATAATTTTAAAATAATATTTTACTATATAATAAATACTATATAATAAATTAACACCATATTTTTATACATAAAAGCTTGACATGCTAATTCAGTTTCAGTTTCTTTTACGCACAGCAATGTAGACGGAAAGAAGCTAGTTTTAAGACACTCCGTTGCGTACTTTGCGGCAAATTTTCGATACATCGCGTTTTGAGTTGCGGAACTCAACATCGTGTTTCGTATGTCCAAACGAGAAAGAGAATTTGTAAAATCGAATCTGAATAGTCTTATAAGCCTAGTTTTGAATTACAGAAATATAAAAATAATAAGGACTAAATATAAGAAAAAGTACTTGTGTAAACTTATAATTATGTATTCTATTAATAACTTATTATTATTATTCATTATTATTTCTATTAATAACTTAACTTAAAAAAGTAACTTTGTTATTCTCTATCTTATGTTTGATGATACTCAAAAAAGAGAAGAGCAGTTCTATCAGAATTAAAGAGACGTAAAGTACGAAATAAATTCTGCCTTGATTAACTTAAGACGTGCCGACCCTTGAGATTGTAATAGCATAAATTGGATTTCTTCAATAATGTTCTTTTTGCCATTTTTAGCCAGTACAAAGTAAACAAGATGTTTCATATTAATTCGTAATAAGCAATCTTGAGGTATAAAATATAAACAGCTTAATACAAAAATAAAAGGTAGGCGTAGTTCAGATTCGCTTTATTTGACACAATAGTAGTAGGTTCAAATCTCAAAAAAATACTTTTTTCCGTGGTCTTGGATCTAGACCATTCAGTGTCTCTTCGCTTAATAAATAATATCTTTATTTGGAATGTAAAGTGCGGAACGGAGTGTCTCGACACTCCCTGGATAACATATGTAAAAAAGTAACAAAGTAAATTAAAAATATGAAACATTTGTATCTATATAATTCATTCCGTTGAGTGAAAAGTTTTTACTTTTATGCTTTGTTTTAACGGAAAAAGGAACCCTTATAAGATCACTTTGTTATCCGTCCGTCCTTCTGTCTGTCTGTTAAGAGCCTTTATTTGAGGTACGCTAGGAAATATCGAGTTGAAATTCAAACCATATACTCAGATCTACGGTCCCTTGATTTCCTGAAAAAATCTTATTTCTAAATTTATTTAAAAATATATGGCCGTCTATATTGCAATAAATGCAGTATTTCGGAAATATAAAGGGAATCAAAATGAATATGGTACCACCGGTTCACCTAGAATTATGTAGTCAGTTCAAGAAAAAATATGAAAACTATACATTTTTGGTTAAATCCTAAAAAATAGTAGCCCTTAAAGGAGGTCGAAATTTGGTATTAAAGCCTCTAGTTCAAGTGAGATATCAGTTAAAAGGGCTCTGGCTAAGCTAAGCATGAATTTCATAAAAAGCTCGAAACTTTTGTACAGAACCCTTGATGGATCCAATTTTTTGTTCTTTGGTTTTGTTATAATTCAATGTTCATAAAACAATTTTATTTTAGTTCAGCTTTGTGTAATGTAGCGGAACTCAACGTTGCGCTGTCTTCTTACGAAAGTAAGGAAAGAGGATAATCCATTTCTCCAATCGGAAGTTGATCCCGTAACCGTCGCGTAGCCACTGTGCCACGAAGGCGTGAAATAATAAAATAGTAATTATCACACATAAATAGATATTTCCATTTAAGGATTTAAAAAAAAGGAACAAACTGGAATATATATTTTTAAATATTTTTATCACATACTTTACTTATTTGCGTAGGATTATTACATTACCATGTGTATTTTTACATTTAAATATTATAGATTTGGCGCCAGTCGTGGCGCAGGGGCAAAAGCGTTTAATTGTAAACGTGACAGGTCATGGGTTCGATTCCCACTCGAGGTAATGTAATATTTCATATTTTAATTCAGCTTTGTTTTTTTTTCAATTTTTTCAATTTTAATTCAGCTTTGAGTTCGCCACTTAACACGCACTACCTCCAGAAGTCCGTGAACAGAGGGTCGCAAAGCGTCTTAACCTCTGCCTATCCTGCTACGAGCGGGACACAAATGAAGTTGAAAATAATAAAAATAACATAGAAGAATATACCTATATAATAAATGTCTAAGCCTTATTTTTTAAAATATAATAATTTACTTCTATAGAGCATAAGCAAATTCTAGGGAATTTAATTCACTTGGAACTGGAAATAAATCAATCACCAATTTATTTAAAGAACATTAATATTTGAACGCTTTGAATGAATGTAAGGGACATATTTTAAAGGAATGATTTAATTTTGTATTGAATTTATTTTACTTTCAACTTCTATTTATATTATTTTTACTAGATTCATGCTGTATTCCGCGCGAAACAGGGTAGGCAGTGGGACCCTGGGAATCAATGGTTAAGATACTTTATTCCGCATTAAAACTTCTGCTGTCTGACTACTGTTTGCCACTTTTGTTCTTTGTTCTTACTTCCCTTTCTATTTCTGTTCTTGTACATACAAGTGCATGACATAAGTATTCATGTATACGAGTATATGTATGTATATAACATTTTCATATAAAGATTCTTTGGTAGCTGAAAAAATAAATTTATATTCTCTTGAGGAATTTTGTCAACGAGAAATTACCGTCTCCTGTTTCAACGTTTTTCCACGTCAGTAACTTTTCTTTGACGTGCCGTTGTACTAATATTATTTTCATCTGACGAAATGAGATACCTAAATGTTTAACAATCACTGTACTTTGTATATAGTCTTAAGTATTAAGCTGAAGTAAATATATTGTTTAGTATATATGTTTTGGCAGAATACATTATAATCTTTACATAGACTAAAACAAAGTTTGACTTGAAAAACTTCTCACCGATGTAAGTAAATAATATAAATATTATAATACATCAATATATTTAAATAAATCGCCAAGAAAGTTTTAAATGTGTATTTGTGATGTGATACAAAATATTTCATAATGAAATAGCGAAGTGGTTCACACGACTGAAGCTGCGACCGTAACACTAGTTACCTGGAGTATTTTAAATATTAAAAATTAGCTTCACGCTGTATTCCGCATGTAGCAGGGTAGGCAGAGGGGACGTAGTGTTAAGACACTCCGTTCCCTTTTTCTGCCTTAAGTATCTTAATGAGGAACAGATCCTGCTATCTTCGGGATACATCATGAAGCGCGATATGTTTGTCTTCGTATCCATGACTGTATTATTAGCCGACACTAGACATATATTTTAAAAAAAGAAATTAAAAAGCCAAAGTTAGAACGAGCTTTTCAGTTAGCTTTTGCCAAATGTCCGTGCCAGGCTAAACCGCGGCAACGATTGGCTTTGGCCGCTAACCGCTGTCGATATTGTTTTTATTAACATTATATATGTGTGCCGTATAGATTGTACATGAAAAAATCTAAATTACTGGGGTATAATAACTAATCGTTAAGAACCATTGACTTGATAAATTCAAGATTTGATCCATTTAAATAATTTTTAGGTGTGTAGTTGACCTTTGCTCTTAAAAAGCAATTAAATATTATTTCAAAGTTATAAAAAATTCAAAAGTCAATTGACTTTCAAACTACTTTCAATTGAATCATTCCAAGCTCCAGCCAGCACTTCGAAGAAACACGAAGCAAAATTAAAAGTTACATAATGACACTTATTCTCCACACAAAGTTATGATTTGTTATCTTTTAGTTAAACTTGGAGAGCGACGCCAAGAAATTTTAATATGAAATATTTTTCGCGTTCCCTGCTTGAGCATTCTCAAACTGGAAAGCCGTAAAGTTGAGAAGTGAATATGCAGAATATAGTTAAGCTGTTCGAAATTGAGCAATTTACATTATATATGGTTCTTTAGCTGCGATTTACATTTTCTATATGTCTAAAGATATAAGTTATAGCACTTATTCTTTATACTCCAGCAAAGAGCTAATTTTTGACTTATAATTGCTGAAGAATGTTTTGTAAATCATAATTCATAAAAATGTTTAATGCTTTTGAGTTTTTTTTAAATCCCAATAATATATATGACTGGCTTGTAGAAAATGGCCAGCGATATTTCTCTTTATACGCTTTTGCTTGCAAAGTGAATATTATTATATGGAATACTTAGCAGAGCAGGCAAAGAGAGCATAGTGATACGACACTCCGGTCCTCACTTTCCGCCAAATTATAGAGACATTGCGTTTTGAGTGGCGGAATTCAAGAAGTGAAGAATTGGAAATATTCAATAATATTTAATTTCTTCCTTGTCCTGTCACATTTACAGTCACAAGTTTGTGCCCCAGCGCTACACTGGCCTCAAATAAATAACAAAATATATAATGTAATGATTTTAATTAAGACTTGTAAGAACGAGAGAGTATATAACATTTCATATTCAACATTTCCACTGGGCCGAACGTACTGGACTGTTTATTTAGCTAAAGTAATCCGAGCGTGTAAGAGGCTTCGCAGTAAATTATGAAAAGATTTATCCTGAGCCCTAGCTGCAGCTCTGTTTCGACATTTTTTATTATAACAGTTTTTATTTTTACTAGCGCGCTGGGTTTTATATACAAAATGTAACTCGGACAGATGCGAGCATTTATAAACATATTTATGTTAAAGTGTGAGTTCGAAGTAATGGGATTTGCTGGTAGTGTGTTGTATTTTTCTTATTGTTGCAATAAAGGCTTTGGGCCTTATTAAGAGTGATACAATTATTCTAGAAAACTTAGGGCCTAAAATTTTTACTGGAAGACGTAAAAAATATGAAAAATTCTAATAGAAGTTATTGAATGTAAAGATAGTAGTGACGTAAATGCTTAACGTTGGATTAAGAACCATCTTATATTATCTCATAGTAATTATTTTTTACTTATTATTATCTTTTTGTAATTGATTGACTTTATAATCAAACTTTCTTAAATATTACCTATTTATATACATATTGTTATATTAAATGAATAACGATAAGTGGAAACGTTATAAATGTCTGATGTTCGAAAGTTTATGATATTTGTTTATTGCCGCAGATGTTTCGGTCGTAATATCTGATCTGTCTTAAAAGTTAGCACTATTATGGGGCCGTAATGTATTATTCAGTAACAGGTTTTTTTGTGTTATCTGGGACAAAGGGTAGATAGATAAGATATCTGCCTTCTCTGCTATACGGTATAACAGAGGAAATCTAGGGGTGTTCCCCAATTCCCATGAATTTTAGACATCGTTCGTTAAGAAGCGAAACTCTAAGCCACGTTTATATCTACCAGTGTATAAAAGTGAAAATAAAATTAAATAAGCTTCACGCTATATCCCGCACACAGAAGGGTAGAGCAGAGGGAACCTAGTGTTTAGACACTCGTTCCCCACTTTCCACCAAATTCTAGAGGTATTGTGTGTTAAGTGGCGGAACTCAACGCCGCGCTTTTGTATCAACACCAGAGTGAAGAAATAAATATATAATTAAAATATATTTAAGAAATATTTTATATCCGCCACTCCGGATCGTACTGCGCTTACAGTCACACACTTGTGCCCCTGCGCCCCGACTGGCCTCAATTGTTGAGTATCTACATCCTCATTTATTTATTTTATAAGTAGCCTTGAATATACTAAGAGTTAAATATTTGGCCAACTTAAACTTACAGCTTGCTTTAATCCACACTATACATTACCTTTAACTGCCGTATTTATCACTGCAGAGTGTTTCTTGCTTGGTCAGTTCTAAATGTGACGGATAGAGCACATTTAAGACTTTTTAAGAAGCTACGTATGTATGTTTCTCTTACGATGGCAAATAATATTTTATAATAATATTTAGAAATTGAGGCCAGTCGTGTTGGCACGCGACAGGTTGTGGGTTCGATTCACACTCAAGAAAATTAATTATTTAATATTCTCATTTCCTCGCTCTGATAACAAAGCAAGGCGCGGTGCTGAGTTTCGCCACTCAACATGCAATGCCTCCACAATTCAGAAAGAGAGAGAGAGGGAAGGGTGTCTTAATAGGAATGGAGTGTCTCAGCACTAGGTTTTTAGTTTTGCCTACACTGCCAGGTGCTATTCGCACCTGGCAGTGTAGGTATGTAAAATGGTTAAAAATATATAAATTTCCTGATATTATATTCCTAAGATTTATTTTTTATTACATATTCATCGTCTAAGTCATATTTCTTCTTTTTATGTTTCAAATTGTGTTCTTCATCTTTTTTTGGTTCACAACATTTCTTACAGCACTGTATTTCATTGTCGGTTTTCCTGATAATATAAATAAATGTTAGTTACATTAAAATAAGGATACACACGTTTTATGTAAATGATTTTGACGGTTCCGTACTTTAAAGCTGAATCCTTATAGGATTACTTTGTTGTTTGTTTGTCCGTCTGAAAAGAAACTCAAGAACTTGTGGAGATATCAAGTCCTTATTGAATGTAGTTGACATCCAAGTCAATATAATTATCTGCGTACCTTGGTGCACAAAAAGTACACTTATAAAAAATAAAACCAAAAGTAACGATGCTTTGTTTTCGCCTTTAAGGGCCATATTTGAACTAAGCAGGAACTGAACCCGCGCCTATTAGAAGCCACTCAAGCTACTCAAGCTATAACCACTAAGCTATGCGTTCTTACCAAGCTACATAAAATTCTTATACGTGTTTGTTACAACTTATTTATATTGTCAGCATTCTATCCTAAAGAACGGCATACGCTTAAGGATCTTTAAAAATGTTAAAAATATTTAATAAATAGCATTCTGTTTTCTCAAATGATAATTCTTCGCAATAATCATTATGTAGCGAGAATGTGACAGAATTTTTCTAAAGATGTTAATAAAAGTTAATATCTTTTCCAAAAATATTTTACAGTGTTTAAAAATGTTGAAAATATTTTTAGGTAATGTTTCTTATTTTTTTTACAGAAGAACAGAATTCCATTTTTTGTGTATAATAACGCATACATTGAAACATTTTACCACTGCATTCTATACATGTAAAGTGTCTTACGGTAAATTATTAACAATCCAGTGGCAGAAACAAATGATTTTCATGCCAACAGCTACATGCTCTCCTTCGTAATCTATTCCTCCCACCGTCACGGCGACGAGACGACCCTGTCGTAGAGCCGGCGCGCCGGAGTCTTCCTGGTACAATTTACATATAAATTTTGAACATACCCTTCGAACATTTACCACCTACTGCTGATTTTTCCGAGGCGTTGCGTGTTTAGTGCCCGAGCGAAGAAATAAAAATATTAATACATAATAAATAGTTACGTTACAGTCACGCTAAAGCTAAAGTCCAATTCCAAATCTTGACTTTTAGGTCATTGATTGTTGGGTGACAGAATTATACCACACAGCCACAGTCCTAAAGCACTACAAGCATTGGGTCAGCATTAACTTAGCAAAAAAAGTACTACTATAAATATATTAAGTAACATTATGTTCTTAATTTACCTCAGTTACATAGAACGCCTCATTTGCGTAACAAAGGATTTCGTTGGAGTTTTCTGAAAACATTTTCTTATTTAGAGCAGTAAAAACAATTTAAATTATAATAAAAAATTTAAAAATTAATACATATTAAAAAATGCTTTATTAAAAAATCATTCTCTATCTTATAATTTACATAATATAGGAGCTACAACAATTTCTTTTAGTTTTTTTATTCTATATATAAACATAAATAGATTTTTATTAGTATTGTTTACATACCTATTTCATAAGTAGAAGACATTGGCTTCTCTGTTAATTTAATACATGTTTGTGTGTTGACAAAGCTGAATATTTCGGCTGTTAACGTGTTTTTCTGTTAATTAATTATTCTTTATTTAAAATGATATTTTTTTATTGATAATAATTTTAGATATTTAAAATTGCCAAAAACTGTTTGAAATACGAATATTTATTAAACGATATAATCGAACAATCAATGACTTTTAAATAGTTTTAACAAACACAAAAAAAACTTTTTTTAGTTTTCTCTCCTTGACATTTGTAAGCAACTTTAAGGCTCATATATCAATAGGCTCAGGGTTTCGAATTTTTTTTATAATTTCAATACAAACTTAAACACTGAGAGTGAGAGAGTGGGAAACGGAGTGTCTTATCACTAGGTTTCATCTGCTTACCCTGCTGTGTGCTGGATACAGCGTGAAGCTGAACATAATATTATTATGAACTGGCCGACATTAAGAAAGATTTTATCTGTCTATTTTTCGTTCCTAAGAGCGGACACTTAAATGCGGTAAAATATTTAAACTAATTTTTATGTTAAGTCTTACTATTTAAGATGTCGCTCCATTTTTTCTTCTATATTTTAAATACATTTTACTAACCTGATTCCCCATATTGCGTCGCCAATTATTATTGTAGTACGACATTCTCTTGAAAGCCTGGCGATTTCTCTTCTTTTTATTATATATTTTAGATTTTCTACTTGTCTCCTTGAAATGCTTCTGTAATAAAAACTTGTATTAAAAATGTAGAAGAAAAATAAAAGTATCCACAAATTCATATTTTTTATAAAACAAATATAACATACAAAGCAATAATGTCAATATAAATATTCGTGAGCGGAAATTAAACCTATTTGGGTTCATTTTGTTTCACAAACGACAATAATTCCATGAAAGGTAATTTAACTGGTAAATATTTTCTTATTGTACAAATATACGTAAATATATATTTATTTAACAATTCAGTTTTAGTGTTCAGCTTTATTCAGCTGTATTTATATACTGTGGAAGGATATGCCCAAGGAGCCTGGTGTTAAGACACACCACAGTTTTGGAGGCATTGCGTGCTGGGTATTGAAACTTAAGGCTGCGTTTGGCTTCGATACCAGAGCGGAAAAATGAAAATTTTAAATATTTCGTTACCTCGAGTGGGAATCGAACCCACGACTGGCCTCAATCTGTATCTTAATGAATAAAAAATGGCAGGAGCGATTTTTTTGCTTAATATAAAAAATAGTTTTTAATAAAATAACTCATACATTTCTATATTTTTCTTATTTGTGATATTTAAAAATCTACATAATAGGTTTGAATCGATAATCAATATTTTAAACAAGGTCAGCTAAGAGTATATTATAAAGTGGTTATATAAGAGTATAAGTAATACGCAGATAAGGAGATTGGTTATGACCTCTTTATCTTCAAAGGTATCTTGATCCTCTTCACTGGTGAAGCTCGATTGGTTACCATTATATATCTTGGGACGATGACGAAAATTCTATAATTAGATTTTTTATTCTTAAACTATTATTAAGTATATAATAAAATTAAATATACTTACAGAGCTTACCACTATGTATTTTACGTAAAAAAACATAAAAAATGCAATATTTGACACGTTTTTTTTTTCATCAGAGTGGAGAAACGAAGACATTAAAAATAAATCTCCTTTGGTAATATAGTAAATGAACCCACAAAGATGACAAGTATTTTCCAACAGAGTAACAGTAGTATTAATCAAATAAAAATACGGCTACCCCGCTGGAGATTTGGGTTGACATATAGTTTACAGGCTAATGAAGCCGTCGTGGCGCAACAGTGTGACTGTAACGCGCCGGTTGGAGGTTCGAACCCCATGCGGACGAATTATTATTTATTTATGTATAATAAATGTGTGTGTATATATTTCCGCACTGGCACCGAGTTTCGCTCGGCGTTGAGGTCCGCCACTCAACACACAATGCCTCGGGATGGTACATGAACTGAACAAAATAATAAAAGCCACACTCCTTTATACCAATTAATACATTTGCGATAGAATATGTTCGGAGCTGTATAAAAAGAGCCTCTCAGACTGGAGGTTTACCAGCAACCTTTGAATAGTTCCATTATTCAGATCCTGGCTCTATCGTCAGACCAGTATGATGATAGTATATGATAAACTAAGTGAAAAACCAGTTTTATCTTACTAGAATATCTTGATCAAATGTAGTTTCTCTGTGCGATTTTTTTGGTTTTTTCTTCTTAAATCGTTTTTGCAGTGTAGTTGGTAAATGATTATTTGGTTTTCTAGATTTTCGTTTTCTTAAGTGTTTTCGCTTCTTATTTCGTTTCATGTGTTTTGATTTCGAATGCTTAGTTTTATTTTTATGCATTTTACTTTTAACGTGGAGTTTGACCTGTGCATATATAAGTCAAAGCGTTATATTAAAAAGTTAATCTAAGAAAATATACGGGAAAGATTTAATCAGGCAATATTAGAACCAGACCAGGGTAGAATAAAAATCGGACAAGCGCGAGTCAGTCAAAAATTGGACATATCGAGTTTTTCCTGAAATTCAGGCTTAGCTCAGCAAGAGCTCTTTTATCTTATACGTCACTTATACTAGCGGGTATAATACCACATTTTTCCAAGATTTAACCATAAATGTATAGTTTCTAATAATAATACCACAAGTAGAGTCATCGTTGATAATGATTGAAATATGTTAACAAGTGTGTATATTAATCATTGGTTATATAACAGTGTAGATCTGAGTATGTGGTGTAAATTTCAATCCGTTATCTCTAAGCGTTCCCAATATTAAGTGTCTCGACAGACAGACAGACAAACAAACAGACGGACGGACAACAGAGTGTTCTTAATATATAAGGGTTTCTTTTTTCCTTAAAAAATACGAATACCTGAAAACAAGGATTTTATTAAGTTTATAATGTAAATATATTATATGTACTTACGTTGTTCCCTCCTGAATGTATTCTGATAAAAGATGTAACTTCCAGCTTCCTTTCTCGAACGGTTTCCTTTGAGATATAACGATATGTAGCATTTCAATGACGGTACTTTACTAATGTTCTATTTACATAATATATTAAAATAAAAGAAAATGAAACCGCCGTAGAAAGTGAGTATTAAAGTTTTATTCCAAACTTAGGAAAGAAAAATATTAATTTTGAAAATCCTTCCTAAGAGCGGAATTAAAAAAAAAGAATCTTTAAAATTGTTAAAAAAACATATTTTAATATTGTAATTTACACAGTCGTATACCATACCCGTTCCATACTGTCGTCTTCATCGGAGCATGAAGTTTCAAAGTCACGAGTAGTCATTAACACCTTGACAACAATAAAATTACTTAATTATGACAGACCTCTAATATTACAAGACTGGTATATATATCGCTTAAAAACCATTGAATATATTTTTAAGGTATTCTTTTTGATGAATGGATGAATCTAATGTTAAGATACTCCGTTCCCATTTCTCTCCCTTTTTCCACTTTGTGCTGAATTCTTGGATGGCGAACTTGTTACCTGAGCGAGGAAATGAAAATATTAAATATTTAATTTTCTCCAGTAGAAATCGAATCCACAACCCGTTGCGTTTTTACTCGCACCCTTGTTTGCTACTCCACAAAAATTTTGAAAATTGAATGTTATACCAACATACGAGTCTACTAAATATTTGATATTAAAAAAAAAAACTTTCTAAAAAACGTTTAGTAGTTATTTAATACAACACACAAAACAATAATCTTACGCTTTATTTTCATTAAAATACCTTCATATTTTTGCCTAAAATCACGTAATATTTAATCCTAGACTAACTTTTGTCTATCAAAGGTATTACTGAAAGCACTTTATAAAATAAGTTTCAGCGTACTTAGTTTATATTATAATTGGAGTCTGGGGATATTTCAATTATTATAAATAATTTTTTGGTAAAATTTTCAAATGGATTCTAAAAAAAGCTTGTTAAAGGCCTGATCTCAATACTAATAAATATAAATAGTTCGATACTTAGTAATATCTTTAGGGAAAAATATTATTTATTTAATTGTGTCATTAAAACAAAAATAATATAAGAGTTCTTAAATAGTTAAATTTATGAATACTCGTATAAGTACCTCATCATCATTGCAACGTCCCCAACTATAGACTGTGACGTCAGAATCCGGTACACTACTTCTCTCATTTGCCAGTCGTATAACCTTGCCAGGTTTATCAGACATCATGCCTGCGAAAGTATACACTAAAGCCAAGTCTGCTGTCCAACCTTTATAATTTGGGTGGATTATAACTCGTTCAATTGGTAAATATTGCTCGTAGCCGGCATCAAACATTCTTTTTGTTCCTATTACGACGAAGGAGGCTGTAAGTTCCACTTTTAATTCGTCTGTTGATCTGTTAAGAATGTTTAAGATTAGTAAATTTAATGTGCCGTCGTGGTGCAGCGGCACAAGGGTGTGACTTTGTGCGCTGCAAAATGGACTGGTTGTGGGTTCCATCCCCACTCGAAGGAGTGAAAATTTAGTTACGTTTCTATTTTTAAACACGCAGTGCCTCCAGAACTCGGCAGAAAGTGAGGAACTGAGTGCCTTGTGAACACTAGGTTCCCTCTGTCTACCCTGCTATGTGCGGGATACAGCTTGAAGCTAAAATAAAATTAAACTATTAAATTCTATTACATATGATTAGTATCTAATAAGTGTCTTAAAGGGAACGGATTGTCTTAACACTTAGTTCCCAGGCTCCATCTGTCTATCCCACTATGTGCGGGATAATAGTGAAGCAAGCTCGTTGAAACTATATTCGCCGTCCTCTCATAAAAAGGCGCTGCAATGAGATTCGCCATCCAACACGCAATACGAGTATATTAAACGAATTGTTTCAATATTAAGGCTCCTTACGAAATAATATTAAAACAAAGAAAAACGTGTATTCCGCTTCGAGTTTTACTCAAAATATATGTACATCAGTACCATTTCCAGTGTTCCCCTTAATAAAAGTGTCAGATATACTAACAGGCAGTGCGCGGCGGTGATCACTGCATTGTCGTGAATGATGGTCCCGGTGCACGTCCTCTTCGAGCCGTCCGTGAATACTACACTGGAATAAAGTTATTTATTATTATTCAAGTGTTTCCGCTATTTATCTTTGTTTAATATGTATGTATTTACAAAGAACATCATACTTTTTATAGTTTTAAAAAATAACGATTATTATTTTTAAATGTTTTAAGAATTTTGTATAATTTCTAAGGTTTATTTATAGATTTAAAACAGTCTTATCTATTGGTTTTCCGCTGCAATGTCCCCAAACTTCAGCGGAAAATGGGGAACAGACTGTCCCCAGAAGTAATGGGTTCTCTCTGCCTATCCTGTGCTGTGTGTGTTGTACAGCGTGAAGCTGAAAAAAAATATGTTACAATCAATGTTATATGTCACGTACTCAATCAATGCCAAGAACGTATACGTCTCTTCGTGTGAGTGTATTTCTTCGGGTTCTTCCTTTTTCTCATCTTCAACTTCACTGTCTTCTTCTATAAATTAACATTTATGTTATTGAATAAGTCAAATGATATCAAATTGATATTTATAATCGTACTATAAATACACGGTGGTTGTGGATTCGATTTCCACCCCGGGAAATTAATTATTTGTATTTCTCTGCTCTGGTAAGACAAAGAGCAGTGTTCAACTCCGTCACTCAATATGTATCTGGAATTCGACGGGAACATGAATAGCAAAGTGTCCCTCAACACTAGGCTCCCTCAGCTCACGATAGCTCAACGTGAAGCTCACAATATCAATACATAAGGGTCTATCAATATGTGCAGATTAAATAAAATCTTTTCTATACCACGTTCACTGTGAATTCTTACAAATCCTATATTCACAAAAATAACAATCGCGATAACGTTGCTATAAAAATACATTGCGGTATTTCTTTTGTAATAAAATGTGCAAGGTTTACAGTTTAGTTAAGGCACATATTTTTATTGTTTTTAAAATTGATGGGGTTATCTTTGAGGGTTTTTATAGGCGTTAAATATTCATAATTAACATAATTTGTTTCTCAATGGGGTGAGTGTCTTCACACTAGTACCGGCCATTTATAAATTGTCGATCTTTAGAACGGTCTTGAGACATTGTTTGTTTAAAAATTATTTCAACGGTATTTCAAGATTGCTCACAAGATAAATCAGTTTCAGACTCTTCAGAGTTGACAGCAATTTATAAATCTATATTTATTTATATATGTCTCCGTAAGATTATTCGCTAAACGCGAAATTGTAATCTATCGATACTTTGTGAACCAACATTGTCAAATGAAGAAAATCATCGTAGTCTTCAAAACTACTATTGTAGGCTCAATATATGTATATAGTAAAAAATATCATTTGTGTACTAACGCCACCGCAGATTAGGCGATTTTTAAGTGTAGGTTATTCAAAAAATATTATAATTTTTAAACTATTTAGGAAACAAACAAAACAAAGAAATACGAAAATGATTCACTTTGATTGATTTTAACTTATATATTATGTTAATGTAGAAATTTAGTATAACCAAACTATACAAAAATTGTATATAAATTGTATGTTGCCTGTTGGATATTTTGATAACATATAATATATTACTGTAAGATTTATAAATTCAATGGGCTTAGCGGGACAGAGAAATACACGGAATGTCCATGTATCCTCACAAACTGTCGCATTTATAGTATTAGTAAGATTATACTAAGCTAAGAATAATAATCTCAGTATAGGTATATATGTAGGTATTAATATATACGCCTGTAATATATGTATACTGTAGAAATTTATTATAATTATTATTTACACCCCTAACCCTTTTCCTCCCCGTTATATCCTATGCCCTAAGGTTG
>DWGR01000131.1:0-31723 GCA_018247715.1 Heliconius burneyi
TATAATGATATAGACAGACGAATGGGATTGTTATAAAAAGTAATAGATATTTCTAGGATATCGTTGATAGTAATAAAATTTAAAATTAATTAAAAATATTTTTAAGAAGCATAGTTTCTCGGTATAACCAAACAAAACAAATTCTGATTTATGTTTCACATTACCGGATTCGAAGATGATTTAAATATTGGACAGTAATTGTATAGGTAACACGTTCGTTGGTTCCACGAACTTATAATGTAGTCGGAATCTCTTAATTTAGTAATAATTCGCTTTAAATTAGATTTTTTTAGACCGTCACGCTGTATCCTGCACACAATACGGTAAGGAAGGGGAACCTAGTGTTAAGACATCACATTTCGCCCCGAATTCTGGCGTCTTTACATATTGAGTGACAGAACTCAACGCCACGATTTGCTTCGTCACCAGACCAGAGAAATTAAAATATCAAATATTTTATTTTCTCCAGTGGTTTTAGAGCCTTCTATTCTTTTTTTTTTCTTTATAAATAAAAGATTATGCTCCTATTTCTTGCGTACTTTTACTAAGCGATGAGAGTACCAACTTGTGAATCTGATGTTCGTAATTTTATAAACCTACATTGAGACATTCGTCGCGTAAACCCCACAGTTTGTACATTCAATTCCTACTCGAGGATATGAAATGTTTAATATTTTCATTTTCTGCGCTCTGGTGTCGAGGCAGAGTGCGGCGTTAAGATCCGCTATTCAACACACAATGCCTCCGAAATTTTTACCGTCAAATTTCGGAGGCATTGTGTGTGTGTGTGTGTGAGTGGGGAACAGAGTCTTAACACTAGGTTCCTTCTGCCTACCCTGCTGTGGATACAGCGTGACGCTAAAAAAATGTAATGGATTCTTTTAACTTTTTTTTATCATCGCTTAAATTCATCTGTTATTTAATCTTGTTGCTGTTCCATTTTTCCTATTACCACCAACTCTGGATCTGATGATGGAATTCTAGGGTAATAAGGAAAAGCCCTCGAATTTAGTAGGCACTTCATTTCTTTTATTTCTTACCTTATCTCTTTTATTTCTTACTTGTTGAAGTCACACGTGTCATACATAACATATATAAGTCAGTCATATATAACATTACTGAGCTGATAATGATGATAGAAGCCACCCAGCCTCCAGCCAGTCAGCTCCTTTACTGTTAAAATTCATTGAACGTTCTTTTAAATGTTATAGGGACTTATATTACGTTATTCGGGCTAGCTAATGATTGGTTTTGAACTGGTTCTGTAAATAATAACATTAAAAATAGTAATTTTGGGATCTATTACGTTGATAAATCTTTTACTTATGTATTCCATGTACACGCTGCGATCATTTACAGTTTTATTATATATATTTATAGATATAAATAGATTTAAAAATCTCTTCATTTTATGTTCATAGCAATCCGATTTTAATTGAGTTATCCGATAGATGAGTAGAGCACAAAAAACTTTTTTTATGCTAATTAAATACGAGAAAACTTTACCAAATTGGATATGAATCATACTTGACTTTTGATTCTCATTTTTTGTAGCTACTACTTTTTTCAGCATCGCGCTGTATTTTGTAGTGTGTAGGGTAGGCCTTGTCTACTTTCTACCCAATTATTAGGCATTGCGTGCTTAATGCCGGAACACAACGCTGAGCTTTGCCCTGGGAACAAAGCGAAGAAATGATTATATTAATAAATAACAATTCATTCTTCCGAGTGGGAATCGAACCCACAACCGTTGCAACTAAATTACTTCACACATTTTTTTAAATAATAAAAACAAACATATAAATAGCACCAAGCCATTGAAAAACAATAACGACGTCAAATGTCACGCCAGGCGAACAAGTCCGCATCATGAGCTACAACAAAAGCGGCGAGTGGTGTGAGGCGCACACTCTCTCCGGCGGCGTCGGGTGGGTGCCCAGCAACTACGTCACGCCCGTCAACTCCCTGGAGAAGCACTCGTGGTACCACGGACCGATATCGCGCAACGCCGCCGAATATCTCCTGTCTTCGGGGATCAATGGCAGTTTTCTGGTGAGTTTTTGTTGATTTTGCGGGTTTTGGGTTTTCTTTTTTTTTAAGTCTATTATTTTGTTGGATATTATACTATATATTATGTGATATTATACTAGTTTGATTTTCTGTTATTGGATTAGCGAATTATGATCATTTTTTTTATATGGGTTGGTTAAAATTTTTGTTTTTTTAATAAATTTTAGACCGTAGGCTGACGTGGGGCAGCGGCACAACGTGTGACTGTTACGCGACGACTGTGGGTTCGATTCCCACTCGAGGAAGTAAAATATTTATTTACGTTTATATTTCTATTTCTTCGCTTTGGTGTCGAGGCAAAAGTGCGGCGTTGAGTTTTGCTACTCAACACACAATGCCTCCAGAATTCGGCATAAAGTGGGGAAAGGAATGTCTAAACACTATGTTCCCTCTGACCCTGCCGTGTGCGGGATAAAGCGTGAAGCTGAATGAATGAATTTTAATAAATTTGATCTTTACTTCTGCTATGGATGATAATTTGATCTTTACTAGTACTATGGATAGACCTTTGGGCTTTACTTTTACTGGATACGCGTTACATAAAATTAGTTTTTTTTTTTCAAATGTTTTACTTTAAATAAAACTTATTAACTTATCTATATACAGGTGCGTGAATCTGAGTCTAGTCCTGGCCAAAGAAGTATATCATTACGTTACGAAGGCCGTGTCTACCATTACCGCATCAACGAGGACACCGACGGCAAGGTAAGCAAATACAAAAATATATTTATCCGTGGAAACTCCTGTAATCTCACTATATTATCGTATATATTTTTTCTTACGTGGCAAAGGTTTCTAGGTTATATACGTTATATATCACCTCGATTGTTTCGCGGGCTTATATTTATGACGTACATAATATATTAATTTGTTTGTGTACCTTATAACAGTAGGTATATAGTTAACTATTATTTTCGTATAGCTGGCTACATCCCTACAAATTTTCAACTATTTCAGCTAACTTTGAATTTTAACCGACTTCTGTAAGAAAAGGAGGTTGGTTATCAATGCGACTGTATTTTTTTTAATGTAATCCTCTAGACGGTAATATTCCTCATTTGTTGAAATATAACGCGATAATTTGACAAGCAAAAGTGCCCAATGAGGATATTTGAATAGTTTGAAATTCAGCGTAGCCAGTAATTGGCACCTGGAGGGTGAGTTACCCACTCACCTGGAGGTTGACCACCACTTCACAAACGAAAACTGTGGTATTGTGCCATCGTAACAACTCGACGATAGCGCCAGTGAAGATTGTTTAAGGATTCTATGAAATTTAACTTTAATTGGATAGCTTCCTAGTGCTAACTAAACTTACATTTAATTTACTTGATTGAAATAGTCGAGGAGTATTTAATTAACACCTGTAAAACATTATACAGGTATAACGTGGCGCTCTGGTATCGTTGTCGAATAAATACATTTCACTTGCAGCTTCGTCTGAGCTCGTTTGGTTACATTTATAACGTTTACGTTAGATTGTGGTAGAATTCATCTTTGGGAATTCTCTAACATATTATTCGTGGTGTAAAGTAATAATAGATTCTTTGATATTTGTACAAATCTTGTTGTAGGTTGAATGTTTAATTCAATGTATAATAAAGGGAAGTCAATATTGTTAGTCTTAACGTCTATGGACATTGAAGTCAATTAGAAACTATTCAAACAAATGGGATTTAATATTTCTAAGTTTTATTGCCCTATAGTTTTGATATATCGAGTTGCGAAAGTTGGATATGTTATTAACAAATTAATTAGCTATTGAACTACTCTGTACTTGAATATTGTATAACTATATAAGTCACAGTGGGGATGTAGATATAAAAGGAGCGTCTATATTTGTTAATAATTGCGCCAAACAAAATAATGATATTAGTTTAATGAATTGCTAATTAAATTCATATTACTATCTAAGTGGGTATCGCATCCGAGTATTGCAAGCATGTAAAAACATAATTTTTCATTTTATGTTTGGCTATTTGATGTATAGCTATTTCACAATTATACAGATGACGGTTTCATGGTGCATGATTAAATGGATCATAAATAATAAAATACAAAACACTAATAATTCTTAAAGAATCAATGAGAATATATTTTTTTTCGACCGTTTTATTTTTCAATTACAACATAATCTAAAAAACGGTAAAACTTCACACCAGTCCATCTATCTATAAAGAATAAAAATAGTAGCAAATGACCACTATAACTTGCTCTTATTTCTCTACCGACCTGGTATATTACCAATTTCTTCCCCAGTAACATTTTCCCTTGATTTCCATTAGGTGTACGTAACATCGGAGTCCAAGTTCGGTACACTGGCCGAGCTGGTCCACCACCACTCCATACTGGGGGATGGTTTGATAACCCAATTACTGTATCCCGCACCCAAACGCAACAAGCCCACGGTGTTCCCCCTCGCGCCGCCGGACCAGTGGGAGATAGACCGGACCGATATTGTCATGAAACACAAACTGGGTGGCGGTCAGTATGGAGATGTGTATGAGGCTGCTTGGAAGCGAAGCAATGCTACGGTGAGTTCTTATTTATCCTTTGTTTTAGTTTCTCGCTGTATCCTGCACACAGCGCGGTAGGCAGAGGGAACCTAGTGTACACACATTCCGTTCACAATTTTCCGTGAAATTTTCGAGGCATTGCGTGTTGGGCGGTGAAACTCACCGCCGCACTTTGCTTCGAAACCAGAGCGTTAAAATATTAACTATGTCATTTCCGCAACTAGGAATTGAATCCACACCCTATCGCACGTCTGGTCTCATAATTTGAAGCGAGTTTGCTGTTTTTCTTTTACATTTGTACATTTAAACTATCAATGTAGATATATCAACTTTGTATGCGGTTTCAATGATATTATTGGTTTTACTTATTATAGTCTTTTACAGTGTTTGTATGTAGTATGTAAATATGTCGAAGTGTCTAATTAATTTCATACTTAAAATATACATATATTGTGGTATATTTCAAGTAGGTATATAGTCTACTTTTTTAACGTTATAAGAAACGAGCTTTCATCCCCCTTAGTTCGACGATATCGTATTTCCATGGTTCAGGTAAGACGAGGATAAGTCTCGTCTGCTGTAAGTATAGAATAACTACCTACTTCCGAACAACTTTTTAATCTCGCAGCTGATATCCTTGTCGACCGTCGTAGTTGAAGTAATATAAGCGTATCGCTAACAAGGCTTTAAGTTATAATAATGTAGGTATATTCTAAAACTTTTCATATAAGCATACAATAGATTATATTTTCGCACGACTTTTTATATATAGAGAATTATAGATAGTGGTGGAAATCAACGCCGCGTTTTGCCTCGATAGCATAGCGAAGTAATTAAAATATGAAATATTTCATTTCCTCCACAAAGCGCGGCGTTGAGTTCTGCCCCTCAACACGCAATGCCTCCAGAATTCGGCAGAAAGTGGGGAACGAAGTGTCTTAACACTAGGTTCCCTCTGCCTACACTGCTGTTTACCGGATACAACGTGAAGCTGATTTATTTGATTTATCTTTTCGAGTGGGGAATCGAACCCACAATCAGTCGCGTTTACAGTCGCACACTTGTGTCCCTGCGCCATGACTGGACTGGTTTAAAAAAATTACGTTATTGCTATTTACCTAATATAAATGGAAATTGAAATAGATTATTGACAATAATTATGTATGTATATATAATAAATTTAATCAAGAATTCATTTTATTTCTGAATTGTTTGTACCAACGTTGCGGGAGGGAATCGAGAAATGGCAACTTACAGTAGATGTTCTCTCTTAAATCTAAAATCGTAAATCGAGGTCGTCCCATACAGAGTGTTCGGCGAATAAGCCCAACAAAATACACTTTGACCTAGTTTTCAGTTTACATTTACGGTATCCGTTCAGTTTATTTATTTTTCAAGTGCCATATAAATATGACGTTGTTTAACGTTTTCGAAGTCGGTATTTGTAAAGCATTACGTATAGCAGTTTTCCTCAAAATGAATTAATGTATTGGAATTTAGTTTTTTATTGTACCGTTTATGTAATTCGACAATGGGGGTGCTTGTGATTGATGGTCGTGGTGCAGTGGCACAAGCGTGTGACTTTAAATGTCGATTATGGGTTCCATTCCCACTCGGGGAATTGAATTATTATTTATTAATATTTCATTTATTCGCCCTTGTAACAAGTGAAAGAGTTGCGTTAAGTTTCGCCTTTACACTAGGTAACCAGGTTTCCTTAGCAGAAGTAGTTCTGCTATATGCGGGATTAAGCGTGAAGCGGGAAAAAAAAACGACAATATATATACAAACCTTGTACATTCTTCAAGTGAGACTTACATAATTTTAATTTCTCAACAAGGTGGCAGTGAAGACCCTGAAAGACGACACAATGGCGCTCAAAGACTTCTTAGAGGAAGCTGCCATTATGAAAGAGATGAGACACCCTAATCTCGTGCAACTCCTAGGAGTCTGCACCCGGGAACCACCATTTTACATCATCACAGAGTTCATGAGTCGCGGCAACTTGCTGGACTACCTGCGAACTGGAAACCGCGAATATATAGACGCAGTGGTACTCATGTACATGGCCACCCAGATTGCCTCCGGCATGAGCTATCTTGAGAGCCGCTCCTTTATACATAGGTAAGAAATGCTTTGTGTCTTTAATTAATATTGATAGATTAATTGTTTTAGTGATAAAGATTTTTCGTTTTTGATTTATGTCTACAGTTACCGTTTTGAGGTTTAGTTAAATATATTCTGGCTTAAATTACAAAATTGTTTTACACCTTTATATTAACAGTTTTTGCTTTAAAATATAAATGTATTACAACATTTTTCTAAAAAAAAATATTTATTTAAAAATAGGGATCTGGCGGCCCGTAACTGCCTCGTAGGCGAGAACCATCTGGTCAAAGTAGCCGATTTTGGTCTAGCTCGTCTGATGCGCGACGACACCTACACAGCACACGCTGGAGCCAAGTTCCCCATCAAGTGGACCGCCCCCGAAGGCCTGGCTTATAATACTTTTAGTACCAAGTCGGATGTGTGGGCGTTCGGCATTTTGCTATGGGAAATAGCGACTTACGGCATGTCCCCGTATCCCGGGATTGATCTCGCCGATGTATACCATAGATTGGAGAAGGTGAGCCTTAACAATTTTCTTATTTTGTTTAAAGATAGCATTAAAGATTTTTAGTGCATCGGTGTTTTTGTGGATATTTATTTTAAGTTGTGAAATACGATACGATCTTATGAGATTTTATTGGTTTTGTGATATTTTATACTGTACATAATCCGAGTTACAAAAAACTAATAATTATTACTTAGTGAGAAAAAAATAAAAATTTTGTTCTCGCGATTTTTTTTTGTTTGTTATATATATATCTTCTCTGTACCGTTTAAAGACTTGCAGGAAAAATGAATTACAGATACTATTTACTTCTTTAATATACGTTATGTGTTAGGGCTCATATTTACATTATAAACGTATCTACTTAACTAATAATATTGTGGATGCTTGTTGTAAATTTTTATACCAGTTTTTTTATTAAGTTTCCATTTACGCTGCATAAAAATCAACTATCTTTTTAAGCAAGCATCAAAACTTTGTGTGAAAAACATTAAAAAAAATAATACCTTTTTAATTCCCGACTACTAAGGAAAGGTCATGTTTTTCACGCGTATCTTATATGTCTGTAATATACTTTATTACCTCATATCTCCAGAACCGCTGAACGGATTTACCTAATTGAGATAACGTTAGATTCGTTTTAGCAGCCCAAGTGTTCTTAGATAGGTGACATTAAAAATAAAAATCATTGAGGCTGTGGGACGCCATTTTACTTAGTGATAAAAAAAATAGGTTTCGAATACCACAATATGTGTATCGAATTCAAGAGCTCAATGCGAGGATTTCATAAAGGTATATAGTTTAACGCAGTCGGGGTTTTTGTTTTTTCAAATATTTTTATTTATTATTATAGTAGTAATAATTATTATTTCATAATAATTTTATATGGTCTAGGTCTCGTTATAATTTGAAATTTTATTTCGATTGCCTTTAAGATTTATACCTTTGACACATTACCTTCCTACTCATTTATGAAAAACTTCACGGCCATTGAGTTTGATTCAAAAGTGCTTGTTAGGTTAGATTAGTAATTGATTAAAGAACGTTTTGATTTTGATAGAAAACTAAATTGTTTTCCGGTCAAAAGTATGACATAGTCAATCAATTAAATAGTTAACGTTAATAGAATATAATTATTAAATATAAAAAGCCTAGTTCTAAGTAATGACACTATAAAAAAAACATTTTAAAGAATACCCTTAGTAAACAAAAGGTACGGTCCGCGTGTTTCTATTAAATGAAATATATGAAATTAAATGAAATTATATAGTAATTAAATGAAATATAAGAAATCTGAATATTATTTTTAAACAAAACAAGTTTAATATTTTTACAGATTTCAGACCGAACAAAGCATATTCCTTTATTTAAAAATATTGAAATAACAATTATATTTACTAATTAATGAGGCAGAGTTGTCTCGTGAAAACTCTATTAAGTGTCTTTTCTACATTAACAAGGAGAATAAGGTTAAGAGTTGAAAGTTTGATGACATCTCGTAGAATGCATAAAAGTTATGATAAGTGAATAATGGGATAAATTAAGCCATTCGTGGCGCAGATGCACAAATGTGTGACTGTAAACGCGACTGGTTGTGGGTTAGATCTCGAGATAATTAAACATTTATTTGAATTTATATTTTCATTTCTTCGCTTTGGTGCGCGCCACACAACACGCAATGCCTCCAGAACTCGGCGGAAAATGAGAAAGATAGTGTCGTAACACTAGGTTCCCTCTGACTTAACTGCTGTGTGCCCCCGCACTGAGTGAAGCTGATTTTTTATTTTTAATAATGGGAAAAATAGTATGAACCTTTTCCAACTAATTTTTCTATAGATGACGTGTTTACAGATGTGCCTACATATTAATCTAATTGTTGAGGTTGACTGAAACATCGACAACTTTTCATATTTATTAATTTTTTATAACTATTATAATAATAATATAAATAAAATAAAAATGGAAGGAAAAATATTGTTTTATCGTCTATCGCAACTGGTTCACAATTTCAAAACAACTTCAGTTTTAAGGTTTCGTGTGAAAGTCAACTTTGAAGTTTAATAAACATATTATGTAAACGCGAAAATTACAACGACGAACGAAATTAAACAAATGATAACATTTCATGAGGCGGAGTGAGAATGCAATTGTTTGGAGTATACTTTCTTTTTTAGTAATTTTGAGACTTATATTTTAAGGACTTAATAATATTAACAATTATTCTCTAAGTGGCCTATCTCTAGCAGTGGGATGCGTCTGTGCACAAGTGTTTCTTGCATAGTGTACACTGCGGTCTGCTGACGGCTATACGGGAGAATATCTCTGAAGCAGACAATTCTTTACTTAGCTTACTGCACATGGAGTACGAGACAATTTTTTTCGAAAAATCTTTGGCGGGAACGCACGTACGGGCCCGAACAGGTCCGATTTCTTGACCGGTTTCCACTATAAATAGAAAGTTAAAATTGTATTAGTATAATATTTTGGCAAATGTTTTTTCATTCGAGATCGATCTCTCATATTCAATTTCAATATATATGTTTTTTTTTAACTTACCCAATTTGGCAGATTCTGACGTAATTACTATGCATAAAAAGGCCATGCCTGGTATGTAACAATCGATGTTAGGGACCTGTAAAAGATGTTTTTTATATAATATTTAAATTACATTTGAAACATATTCTCCTTCCTTTTGCAAAATTAAAGCTTTCCGAGATCTCTACAACGTTGATTACCTTCTATAAAAAGGGATTCGCGAAAGATCTTAATTTAGAAGCTGCTATGATTAAAAAATTTCGATGTTACCTGAACTTATCAATTTTTTTTTCTTTGCTAACTATTTTTCAGTATCTCATTATCATTTTAAGACATAAAAAATATTAAAATATATATGTATTTATAATTAAAACTCACAGTTATATTAGCGTAGTCAGGATGATCAGGGTCCCAACAGCCTGGATGGTCAAACGACAAGCAATTGTAGCATTGGATACCTTTGATTGATGGCGAAACAAACTTTTTTGGCTTCGGCTTTTTGTGCTTCCCTGTTATAATATAATTTTATCAATGTATCAATTTCACTCAATTAAATTTATTGAAAATTATTAGGTATATAATATTTAAAAATAAATCAGCTTCACACTGTATCCTGCGCACAGCAGGGTAGGCAGAGGGAACCTAGTGTGAAGATTCTCCGTTCCCCATTTAATAATAATATAATACGTAATGTTTACTCACCGTTAACCACGATGGAAAGGAGGAGTATGTAAATGAATGTGTCCTTTACCGAGAACATAATTTTTTATACTTCGAGACACGAATCTCGTAAAGTGGTTCAAAACCAAGTAGTTACTTCCCCAACACCGTATTAACACTGTTAAGACGAGCCGCGAGAGCCACGTTTATACGCGGACGGAAAACAATGATCGCTGTTATGGTATCGACGTCACCGTGTTTTATACAGGTTGTTCTAAAACATCCTTTTAATAGGTGTATCTAACGCTAGATGTAAACATTTAATCTACTTCTATTGTATGCTGAAAAATTGTGGTGAATCAATAATATTTTTATATATTTTATTGTTGTCACTTTTATTAAATATTTATTTATTAAAAGATATAAAAGGCTTTGATAGGTATTTGGAAATAATAAGGCTTGCCGGCATAAAGCTTATCTGCTTGGCTACGAAAAAAGATTAAGTAGTATTACAAGGAAACTGAGTTTTATTCTATATTTCTATAGTCTTGCTGCCTCGTAACATGTTTATTAAGACGTTCTCTAAACGAATTTTAATTAAATGATAGAAAATTATATGTTGTGCAGTTTCACTGCAGTAGAGTATTAATATTGACGAATTAACAATTAAAAATACATGTTGAGTTCCGCCACTCAACGGAAGGAGAGCGTTCAACGAAGTGTCTTAAGACTACGTTTTTCGAATGTATGCTGTTGGCCATATGGGCCTCTATAGCGTCACCGGACTTTAGTGGGCCGAGCTAGAAGAGCTCTGACCGTGGCTTGGTTACCGTGCCTTCCAGGCACCAACAAACGAGAACACTGTCTCCGTGTCTCCTTTGAGACTCGGACCGCTATCTTAACACTAGGTCCCACCTATCCTATGCGCGGGATGCGTGAAGTTGAAAAAAAAAAGCTGCAACACCATGTACATACAGTCATATTTACATGTGTATTTTTGTTTGTTGATATCGATACTAGCACGGTCGAGCCGCTCATACACTAATCCGCGTGCTATTTGTACACAAACATTCAATCGTTGTCGACTACTACTACAAATATGCGAATTTACTACCACATTGTTTTATTGATTCTAGTGAGTCATCGCGAATCCTTGATGGAAATGGCAAGTGGCGATTCAAATCTTGCCTTTAAGAGGCTACAGTGTCATTAAGATATAGACTGTCCTTAGGTTACTTGTATGCAATAATTGAGCGACAGGTTGTAGGTTTGCTTAGCATTCGAGGAAATGAAATGAGGAATTCAATTTTTTGATTTTTTTTTGCTTTGGTGTTGAAGCAAAGCGCGGCGTTGAGTTAAGCCACTCACCACTCAATGCCTCCAGACTTCAGCGAAAATCTGCGGTCGTACTAGATAAAAAAAAGAATTCGAGATTGAAATGCAAATAAAGTTCAATTTGCTTTCAAATCAACGTTTCCGCTCACTCAATCGCGCCACCAATTATTGATTTTTGTATTAATAAACTGTAGTGGGAGTTTTTGAGAGTGATCCAATAATTGTGTTGCAATTTGTTAAACATTATTATTTTGTAAACCAAACTGAAAATTAAACACTGTGTAAAATGATATTCGTGGATTGATATGTATTTAGCTATGGTAGGTGCCGGTGCCTGTTTGCGTTACTTCAGCTTATATCAATGTTATATATCGTTTTTATTACTTTTCTATGTAGGTAGTTCTATTTTTTTAGTTTTATGTTGTCTAACAATATATTTTTTATATAGGGCTACCGTATGGAATGCCCGCCGGGTTGCCCGGTCGCGGTGTACGAGCTCATGAGTGCCTGCTGGCAGTGGAACCCCTCTGATCGCCCTTCCTTCCGCGAAATACATCACGCGCTCGAGCACATGTTCCAAGATAATTCTATTACTGAAGGTCAGTTTTTATGATACTTTTTGTTTTTTTTTATTCTTGGATTTAGGAGAGTAGGCAGAGAGAATAAGGAGTTATGATATATTCTGCCCTCCTGTTCTTGGGAGGTTGTGTTAGGTTAGAACATTTGGTTGGGTGGTGTAAAGTGGTAATTTTATTTAGCTTCACGCTGTATCCCGCACATAGCAGGGTAGACAGAGGGAACCTAGTGTTAAGACACTCCGTTCCCCACTTTCTGCCTAAGTCTGATAATAAATGTACATATTAGTTCGAATGGATTCGAATTCGAAACTAGGTGTTACAGTGGCATATTTTTACTCAAATCGACAATGTTTATATATTTGTATTTGAAAATTCAAATCGGATTATTAGAGACTGGATAGAGAATAAAAAGGTATTAGAGATTAATCCTTTAATAAGACGAGGTAACATCCCGTTTTTATTTAGAGAATTTCTATTAATTTTTTCCTTGAATTTTGTATTATTTTGTTTGTTATTATTCGATTCTATTTTAAGCATTTTCTAAACAGGAAATCATGTAGAATACAAAATATGACTTAGCTTAACTAATTTCATAATACCCGAAAGGAAACAATTTTGTATGTCCAAATATTACTATTTAAGATGTTATGTTAATTATTATTACGACTAAAAATATATATCACAATATTAGAATTAGCCACATAGGCTGCCATGGCGCAAAGATACAGAGTCTAACTATAAACGCAATGTTTGTGGGTTCAATGACTACTCGGGGGGAATTAATTAGTATCACTATATCATTCTGATCTAAACAAAACATGGCATTGAGTTCCGCAAACACACTGTATCAAACTCGAGCGGAAAAAGATTGTCTTGGTTCTTTCAGTCTACCTTTCTGTATGCAGATAATGCGTAACTCTAAAAAAAACTATATATAATAGGTACCACACCCAAATCGATTATTTTAATATTTCTAAAAGAGAGAGAGAGTTTTACACATTTTTCTGTTATTACACGTTTTCTATACTTTCTTTCTCGTGTGCTACTTAAATAAAAAAAAAGGAAAACGTATTAGAACATATCTGTTTTATATCAGAAGTGGAGAAGCAGCTACAGGAAGGTGTGTGTGGTACACCCCAGATGTCCATCAAGAAGGGAGTGGGTCTCGTTAGCGAGCGCGTACAAATGCGACGTCCCACCAACCGCAGGGGCAAACAGGCGCCGACGCCGCCTAAACGTACCAGGTAAGATTCAACACGTTTTTAGAAAATGTATAGTCTTTTATGTGATTTTTTTAATAATTGTTTTCTATACTTGATGCACTTAAAATATGTTTAAATCATTCATCATTCGTTCTTAGAAATAATTTTTAGGCAGAGAAGTTTCTACAGAGATGATATCAAAATAAATAAAACGTATTGGTTCGGGCTCTAGTCTTGCTACGTTAAAATTTGTTTATAATATCTAATGTAAAATAATAAATAAACGAAATGACAATAAAATAAATAAAATAATAATTATTTTTCGTATATGCGTTCGTATATATGTAAAATTATAATTAACGTTTCTAAAATGGGTGCTCTTATTTTTTATAAGTGAATTGCTGAAATCCAATCCCTCCGAATTACTTTACCACTTTTATATCTTTTCCCAATTGATGAAGAAGAAAGGAACCTTCTTACATTTTAGCTTTCTGTGTTCACAAGTTGTAACTGTGCGTTATTATCTGTTTTTTGTACACAATATTAATTGTACGTAACGTATTGTATTGTATTTTGTTCATATTTGTAGGAAATTACTATGATTTATATAGTTTTCTACAGCTTCACATTGTATCCCGCATGTAGCAGGCATAGAAAATTTAGTGTCAATACATTCCGCTGCCAACTTTCTGCCAATTTTTTGATTCATTGCCTGTTGAAAATAATTTATTCCCCCTTTCGGAGATCGAATAGGCAACCGTCGCGTTTACAATCATACGCTTGTGCAACTGCGCCATGATGACCTCGCTAAAACTGTTAAATTATATATAACTCTACCTAGTTAAGCGATTAAAGTGTTATGTAAGAAGAATAAATATGTTTTTGAAATTTCGATACACTATCATCGCGATTAGTCAACTTCATTATATTCAATATACAATTGTGTACAGTACCCGCCATTGAAATTATTTGCAACATTGCTCAATGAAAACCGTATTGTATTGTATTTACAGGCAGTCCTCTAGTATAGTCGTAGTATAGTCGTGTTCCAATATAATTTTCATTTTTATATGAGTAATAATAACATGTAATTCAAACTTTGAACTATATTTATTCTACAAGAGTTTTCTATATACATATATGAGTCACTGTTACTAGAAATATTTTTTTCTCAATAGTTTGGCATAACTAGTTTACTAAAATGTTGTTATTATTTTCGCATCCAAGAAAATGAAATATTTAACATTTTCCATTCTTTGCTCTGGTGTCTACGCAAAGCGCGGCGTCGAGTTCCGCCACTCACCACTCAATTGCCTCCAGACTTCGGCGGAAAATTGAGGAACGGAGTTAATTAACACTAGGTTTCCTCTGCCTACCCTGTTGTGTGCGGGATATAGCGTAAAACACTTCATAAAGTACGAATATGTACATCTACCTAATTGTTGTATAGTGAATTCACTCCTGGTTCGAACGAATACATAAAGTACTTGTAATATGTACTTTTATATTTATTTTTCAGGCAAAATAAGACGAGAAAGGAATGCTCTTCATATATATAGATTATTATAAACAATTCGCAAAAAAGGAGAACTGAGTGATGTATCACTATTGTTTCTCTGTAAATGGTCATTTCCATCATCATTAAACCTACCTACTATGGAGGATGGCTTGCAAATTTATTTTCCAAATCGAGTTGAATAGGTTTTGTTCCAAGAAATCCATTTTATATGCCTTCTCATTTATAGCAATTTGATGACATCAGATCCCCGTGGAATAGAGAGCACGTAGTACCAATCTCGTCCTTCATATTACCAATTGATTCTACTGTCGTTATATGCTTAGTTAAGAAAATTGAGAATAACATGTGGATATCAAATATTATATATATAATATTTTTATTTACTATCTCATACATCTTATATGACGAAATAAAATATTGCGTTTGAACAACACTAGATTGCCAGTAACACCTTTCCTGGGAAAGTTGTCCAATAAATATCAAAATCGTTGTATAAGATTATTGTCTATTCTGCTAATAGTGTTTTCTATTTGTACGTACTAGCTTGCTGTCGTCGTGCAGCTCGTTCCGCGAGTCCCAGTACGCCACTGAGGAGCAAGGTGGCCATGACGACGGGCTCGCGTCGCTCAATGGTAAGATTGCATATTTTTAGTACCTTTGAAACATTTGTTTGTATATCTTCAAAATTAAGAGTTTAATTTCGATGTGTTTATTGTATGTATATCTTTTTTTTTTTGTTCTATATTATGTTGAATTCATGAAATATGTACAAATTATGCTACAGAAAACCAAGTGCTTGACGATTTCGAAGACTTGAAGATAATTCGTCTATATTAATTTACTTAAAAATCAAAAAGGAATGGCTCTATCGCTCCGGCCCCAAACAACTTAAGAAATGAGTAAATGATGAAGTCATTTGTGTATTTATTGTTCTTAGAAAGTATATTTTAAAATGACCTTGTCATTCGTTAGAAACATTTTCACCATACCGACCATAGCACATTACATTAATTAAATAACATCGACTCATTACTGTCGAGCACGCGATGAGTTCTCTTTCATGGAAATGGAAAACTGTTAACTGACAACCTGTCTACCGTTCAACTTTCCGCCAAGAGACTATAGATTGGTTTGTTTTTATTATATTTGTATTTATATATATTTTATTAGTATTTTCCTTATTTGTTTCGCGAATTTGGTATTAATTGAATGAATGATTGAAATATTTGACTCGATTATTTTAAAAAAACATAAAATATTTTACAAATCGATATAATTAATTACCTCTCGTGTGTCTGAATCTGAAGCATGTCGGTGTAAAGCCACTGTGTTTCGTTTTTCTTTTTCTTTCTGGTGAAGTGATTTTACGAATTAATGACTTATTTATTTTAGTGAAACATTTATTTATTTTTTGTTCGGTAACAGCAATTTTACAACAATTTATTACACTCGATGTTATTTTAGCTGAATTTCAACGGTCGCTCAATGTATTTTCTTATAACGTTTAACGTTAACGTAGTGATTTCCGCTTTTGCTACTTATCGGTTTATGTCTGTTGGAATATTTTTTTGTATGACATTTTCTGTTGCGCTGGCGTCGCCATTCTTATAAGATGTCATGAGCATCGAATTATATCTGAATTTCTAACTGCATATTTTTTTTTGAATGGTGCTATATGTGTTATTTGAGCGACGTTCGGACATGAATTTTTAGTTAATTATAAGTAACATTTACTATAAGCTACATATTATATCTACATACATTCCTTAAATTATCGTTTTTGTCTGTTGTCCGCTCGCTCAGGTGTATAGCAATAGGTTCGAACATTTTGTAAGTATACAATACGTTTCCGATAGAAACGATCATGCCTTGACATTAAATTTATCTATATTCTTTTCTAGCAATATCGTTTATATATATTATGTCTCTATATCATTATTTTTGATGAGTTAGCTTTGAAAGTTATAATGTCGTATCGAGTCTGTTGAGACAGCCAAGTGTTTGTTTCGTCTCGACAGGCGCGACGCGTTCTCATATACAATTACATATTTTAGATATGTGCACAGGGCGTAAAGATTAGCATATTATTATCAATTTAGTTCATTTATAAGTACAAAAGCAATTCATTCATTTTAGTATGAACGAAGTTTCTGACGCCTTGTGTTTATAGTTATTGAAAAAATGTGGCCCTTCTAGACGCCGCTTGGTATGTGTTTTCGGTTCTTGCATCCCTTCTTACTGCCTTTTTTTATTAGATCGTTTTTCATTTAGGAATCCTGTGATATTTTGTTTTAAATATTATAGGTGTTTTTGTTTTTCGTTAAAGTTCTGATTGTTTGTAGCAAATTACAAAATAATATTAGCAGTAGGTGTCGTTTCAATGTTATTTTCTTATGTTCTATACATTACTAATATTGCCTCTATGATCTAGGAAAATCTGCGTCCGTACTTAACCGAATAAAGCAAAACAACTCATAATAATTAATTTTAAAATCTTTTTAAGTATTCCATATTTACATATTATAAGGTAAAAATGGTGGCTTATGATGCCCCTAACGTATATTGTTACGCAAATTTTCTTAAATCTTATCATTGCCAAATCAAAAATTCGTAAAATTCCATTTCATAAATCGTTGACACTAATATCGTTTTCATGTTTTTGTTTTCATTATAATTTTTTTGTGTGTTAAAGTTTATGATTATAAACAACTTGTGGTTTTATATTCATTGTTTGATGTTAAATCATTTTCTTCTCTGTAGTGATATATCTTAGTTACATTTTATAAGAATTGTTATTAGTTATATTTTGAAGTTGTATATTTTATTTATTCATATATAATTCCTTCATTATCTAGCCACCGTCATCATTGCAATGGATCATATGGTTGCAAATTTATTGTACTAAGACGAAGTGCGTTGACGTATTGGTTAAAGCTAAATATGTTAAAAAAGAGCCCGGGGGTCGCAGGTTCGACTCCTGTTGGGAGCGAACAACAATATCCGTAAATTTGCTTAATAAATACAATATTTATGTAAATGAATCCATGTTATTCCAATGGCACAGTATGGGTAAATTATTATTATTTCAGGGATTTGCATATAGCAAAATTGTGATTTACAAGTTGAGTCAATTTGAGCATGTTGTTGACTTAACTATTATTTAGAAAGTAAACGGCAGCGTTTTTGACATAATAAAACTTATCTATGTAGATTTTAATAATATTAAAAGTATCCTTATTACTTGTGTGTTTAAAATGCTGTAGAATATCTGGAATTTAATGTATTAGATAAACATGAGTGTTTTCACTTAAATCAATGGAAATTCTAAAATAACGCTTAATAATAACCAGGCGGGGGTCGTGGCGGGGCCGGGGGTCGCGAGGCGTCGTCCGAGGGTTCGCTGGCGGAGGCGACCCCCGACACGGACGAGTCGGGTGGCATGGGCGTGTCAGAGCACCGGCACCGCTCCAAGCGGAGACACCACGTGCATGCGCAGCCCTCGCACCACCCCCCGGCGCACGAGCTGCAGCCTAAGGTATATTTTTTTAAAGATTACAAACTTGGTATTTAATATATATTACCTCGCATGCTAAAGGGGATTGAGGGGATCGATGAAGTATGACGAGGGGTTGAGGGGTTGTCTACTAACATAATATTGGATCTACTGTTTTAACTAGTAACGAGTTAAGTCGTCGTTTACAGAGTAGTGACCAATTAACTTTTAACTTGTCGTTTCGTGGTCAACCGTTGTTGACCGGTGACGAGTTGTCTCGTCAATGCACTTATATTATTTATTTCACAGTACATCACATCCTGAGCGATATAGAATATGGCTGAAAATTGATATGTGGTGTTAAGCTGTTTCCTGTTTATGACATGCAAATATTTTTGTTTGTTATTTAGATTTTACCAAGCTAAGTTATTTTACTGGCTGTATCGGGAGTTAGTGTCAGTAAATTGTGCTCACTTTCCTGTGTTGGATAAAACACATTTCCTTCTGAAGATAATGTCATTGTGTGCAAGTATAATGAAAAAAAGAGGTAAACCGTTTTGAATTATCAATGATTGAGGTTGTTCTATCCTCCTCCTTACGTAGGATCTATGATCACAAAAACAAGACAGCGTGAGGACAAAATTCGAAGTAGCTATTATTAGATCTGCTGTTGATGGTGATAAAATATCAACGCAAAATTGATGCATTTAAAATGTGCGCTGTGTGACCTTGTAAGCATTTCAGATCAATATCTCGATTTTGGTTAAACTGAAAATAAACGGAAGGTTGCCGTCGACCGTGTTTACACAGATCTTGAATATTTCAAGTTCATAGAATCATTGTCATTTTACTATATTACGTTTTTTATTAATTAATAGTATATATCAATCTAACAATAAATAAAATCAAACAAACAAATCGGCTTCACGTTGTATCTGCCTAACCTACTGTGTGCGGACACAGTAGGTTGGGCAGAGGGAACCTAGTGTTAAGACACTCTGTTCCCCACTTTCTTCCGAATTCTGGAGGCATTGCGTATTGAGTGGCAGGACTCAACGCCGCGCTTTGCCTCGACACCAGAGCGAAGAAATGGAAATATAAACTTAAATAAATATTTCACTTCCTCTATTGGGGATCGAACCAACAACCGTCGCGTTACAGTCACCCTTGAGTTTCTCCACGACGGCCTCATCTAACAGTTCAATTAACAAAAACTGAACAACTTGTAATAAATTTAAAAATGTTCTTTGTATTGCAGCCCGGAGTCCAGGTTGCAGCATTAGAAGTGCAAAATGTGAAACGCGCCATCAACAGATACGGAACATTACCGAAGGGCGCCCGCATTGGTGCGTTCCTGGAGTCGCTGCGGCAGAGCGGCGGCGCAGGCGCGGCTGGCGCGGCGGTGGGGGGCCCGCACCAGGACGAGGCGCGGTCGCTGTCGCCGCGCACCGCGCGCGCCCAGCCGCACATGATCCGCTCCAACTCGTCCGGTGGCGTGACAGCGCCCGTCCCCGGCCCAGCGCCCTCCCCCGCGCCCTCTTCGCCCCGCGCCGCCCGCGCGCCTCCGCCGCTTCGCTCCTTTACTGGCAGCCCCGCCAAGCCCCGTCCGCGGCTAGCCGAGCTGGAGTTCCCGCCGCCGCCGCCCGACCTGCCGCCGCCGCCCCTCGACGACGCGGCGCACCCACCGCCGCCGCCGCCGCCCCCCGACACCGCTGACGCCGAGGAGAAACCACAGAAACAGATCATGAAGGAGATGCTCGAGTTGAAACTGGTCGCGGAGATTAAGGAGCGCGCCGATAAAAAGAAACATAAACTAAAGGAATCTCCTCCACCAAATGAAGTCATTGAAATGCATACGTCGTTCGGTGACCCCGTCACCCGACTGGTGTCGGAGCTCTCGGAGAGTCTCAACATTGAAGCCTTGCGCAAAACTGAGAAAAAGGTGGAACCACCTAAACCGATTGATAATGGAAAAGATACCATTTCTCCTATTGATCTCAAAGCGAGTTTAAGGAAGACCTCGTTCAGTAGCAACATTGAAAAGAAATCCGAATTAGACGGAAAAACTGATTTTAAATCTCAACTTAAAAAGGTTGACACAAATAAAATAAACAATGCCAGTAAAGATGTAGAAGAACCTGGTCGCTCGATAATTGATTTTAAAGCCCGATTGCGGAAAGTAGACGGCGGTACACCCGCCACTAATGGCACCGGCAAGAAGACCGAACAAATTTCTCCCGACGACTCGAGGAAGGACGTGTCAAGCAAAAGCGACGATTCTGATAAAAAGCGTTCCGAAAGTGGATCACTTGACACTAGCGGCGGAGATGACGAAGATAAACGACGAAGCACCGGAAGTATTAGCAGCCTGAAAAAGCTGTGGGAGAGTAAAGAAACCGATGAACGATTGAGTCCAAAGCTGAGGCTTAAAGGGGAAGAGAGTGAAGAAGGTTCTCCCGAAGAGAGGACCAGCTTCGGCCTTGGCCGTAGTGGTAGTGTCCAGCGTCGAGTAGAGGACAAGCCGGTTGTGGCCAGTAAGCCGGCGGTCCGCGCTCGTCCGCTCGCCAAGACCGGTATATACGCGACCCCCCTTGCTCCCGTCACCGCTGATGATGATGATGCGCTGGCTGCGTTAAGAGCGTCTTTGGAGTGGTGTACCAATGAGGTAATGGTGGTTTTATTTTTGCTTTCTATTAAAATAAAGTATTGTAAGTAGACAATATAAAATCGCCATATATTATTTTAAAATAATTTATTTTGTGTGTGTGTGTGTGTGTGTGTGTGTGTGGGTGTGTGTGTGTGTCTTACTCTTTTCTTTGGTGCGTTATGATATTCGTCAGTTACACAGACGAATATCATGACATAGCGTATATTAATATTATTTTGACAACGATCAATGTTAATATATATTTATTTAGTACTATAATGAGCGTTGAGTTCTGCCACTCAACACGCAGTGCCTCCAGAATTCGGCAGAAAGTGGGGAACAGAGTGTCTTAACAGAAGATCCCTATACCTACCCTGTTGTATGCAGGATACAGCAGTATATATAAAAAGATAGTACTATAGGATATATAAAAAAAAAATACTATAATAATTAAATACTTCAATTGAATCCACTTTCAAATTGTAAATCGATTACTTTATTTAGAATAAATAGATAAATAAATCAAAATGATTTATTGGAAAAATATTTGTAATATAAACCAAATGTCAACAACAAACGTCTTTTCTTACTATATAAAAAAAATACCTCAGGTACGCCGCGGCTGCGGAGGTAGCGGAGGACGCGGCTCCCTATGGCGCCTCCAAACCTCCGAGCGCCTTGCCCGCCTCGGGGGAGCGTGCGCGACCGCCGCCGCCAACGCCCGTCTGCCTCCGCAGCTGCGGGTGCAACTGAGAGCGGCGGCCGCAAGATTAGAGGCAGAGGCGCGCGCTCTCGCCTCTCCAGCGCCCCACCATCACCATCTCGCTGACGGCGTGGAGCAGGCGCTGAGGGACTTGGCTGCTATTGTGCACAGGTGAGGTTATATTGAAATTAGTTAAGGAGAATGCGTTTAAGATATTTGACTGCCGCCGTTTATAAATAAGTTTATTGTAATATTGATCAAAATTTGTGAGGCCAGTCGTGGCGCAGGAGCACAAAGTGTGACTGTAAACTGTTTGTGGTTCGATCCCCATTCGAAATATTGATTTAAATTTATATTTCTATTCCGTCGCTCTGGTGTCCACGCGATAAATAGCGCGTCATTAAGTTCCGTCACTCAACCCGCAATGCCTAAATATTTTGGCGGAAAGTGGGGAATGAAGTGTCTTAACACTAGGTTCCTTCTGCTAACCTTGCTGTGTGCGGGATACAGTTTGAAGTTTTTGATATTGGTGTGTTGTTAAATATGAGGCCGGCTAACAGATGGAGTAGTCGAAGAGAGTAGAGCATGTGTCGAGATATTAGGCCCCGATTTTTCTTATACCTTATATTAAAATTAGTGGAATATTTTTCATGTATGGCGAGCCCGCTTGTCGGTGAATGGGTAGGATTTATATAAAAGTTCGTAGTAGTAGAAGTATGACTGTGTTCAGTTAAGAGTTTCGAGTCGAAACTAGAAGCGGAAGGGGTGGAGCAGACGTTAAGGGGCTTAGATGTGAACATGCATAGGTGGCTTTATATTTAAGCTACAAATTGAAGACGATGCATAGCTTAATGGACTTGGAAAGATTTCAGTTTATATATTCAATTTCAACTCAACTTTTTCTTATAGTTCTTGTGCCAATCACACAATTCATAATAAATTCAATCATTTTATTTCAATGTATTCATTAGTAATAATTCAAATATTACAGGTAAAAAATCATGTAGCACCAGGAAAGGATCACTCACTGCATCATAGAGCCAGCCACGGACCCTCAGAGCGTACTGGATTAAACCAATATTATAATACGTACATCCTCAACTATACGCGATGCGTATGCGTATAAATAGAGCGCATTTTTCATATATATAATTTAGTGTATATTATATATAAGTGTCGCGTTAAATTGACGATGTCAACGACTAACCAATTTGATTTGTAAAAATCGTAGAAAGAGGTAATATGAGTATTCCGCACTGTTGGTACAAATTATACTATCATCTGTAATATTTTTATAATTTTTCAGAATTTAATTGAATATAGATAAACAAATCTAACAAATATAACAAATTACAATATTGTAATTTAATATGTATGTTTCTATTTTTTTTATTTTAGAAATTTTTTTATGATAAATTTGTGTAAAAAGTGCGGATTTTTATATAAAGTCTAACATTGTTATAAGCTCGGTACTTGTTATATATAAATACTTACATAAATGAACCAAAGAATACAAAGGCTATGACGCCTTAATATTTTGGATTGAACTCACATTAACTAAGACGATGTCGTTTAATTATCAAATACTCTCGATTAAGATAATAGGTGACGTATAACGTAGGGATATGTATAATATTTATTGATTGTTAGTACAAAACCTGAAAACTTTATGAGTGTGTCACAAAGAGATATGCACTAGTGTCTAGTGACTAGTAACCTAATGACTGTTTCGCAAACAATCGCCTAACTTAGTATACATATTGATATCGCGGTGTTATTTTTCTCTCAGAAAGACTGAGCCCTGCTTGCTATTAGTGGACCTTATTTGGAAAGCTAATTTCAAAATGGTCGTCAGTTAACTCTTAACTCCTAGACACAGAAATGGCAGTTTCTATATAACTTCGTTTTAAGTCTCAACTGCATATGTACTCAATTATTTAACTAATTAATTATGAAGGAATATAGTAAGCATGTTCAGTGCCAAATAATATTTTTATTATGGGGCTATTCACCCACAATGATCCCCCGTGTATCTCGTAGTTTCATCCCAGTACCGGTCACTTTCAATGCCGACATTGTACGGATCGGTTTTCCAATACATATTTAATATTTTATCATTAGGGTGCACATCCAAAAATTACGTTACACGTTTAGGTGGAGGCAACAGGTCTACGAAGTCAATGAAATAATAAACAATTTCTGAAATTTAATTTCTGGGTGTAAAATTGCAAAATATGTGACGTCACAGTAGTTAGGGTTAGGTCTCAAATTCAAAATATTCTTTATATATCGTCGTATCGTATATCGTCGAGTGAACATATAAAAAAAAAGGTTCGGAAGGCAGTTCTGCTGAGACGAGCCGACAAGAAACTCAAATGTGACAACTGTGGCAAGCCCAATGGGAGGAGGGGTTAAAATATAATGAAATTCGTGTCAGGTAATTTTAAGATGGACCCTTATTAGGCATTAGTTGACAAGAGACTCAGTATGTAGTGAGTATTCTAGCGCCGTGGAAGCTTTGGAAGGCGTCTTCGATGCTGTCTCTTAGTACCAGTGTACCGTTTCCACCGCTGCCTCAAGCAGATGGAACTTCCCTTATTATTAGTAAACTATATACTTGACAAGAATTCGAATTTAAGAATTCGATTAAATTGAAGGAGTAGGAAGCAAACGACTCCGATGGACATTCCTCCCTTCGCTCTACTTAACCATATTGTATTATACTTAATATTAATCACCATTTAGCATTTAATACTATTATGTATACATAAATAAATAATGTAAGACTTTCGATTAGGACCAATAAGTATCCATTTTGGTTTTTTCCTTTGAATGATTGCGCCATCGCCTTAAGACTGACGTTGAGATCGGTTCGATTCGGCCTATAATTATATAATATAAAATTTATATATATATGTATGTTTGTATGTATATATATAAAATGTGTGACTTCACTTCATCACGCCTAACGGACCGCATCTCTTAATTGTTTCTTTATTTTCATTTCGTTGTAAAACATACTTTTGGATATATAATGTTATTTATTAAGTTAGCGTACTGTGATACGGCGGCTTCTTTGATTGTGCTCAACTTATGTCTTTTTTTTAATGTATGTATTTTTATCTAATTATCAATTTGATAAGATTATTCTTATATATATTAAGACGAGGATCGGAGTCAATCAATAATCTAACCCATCATATTGGATGTTATTTAAGAATTTAACTGATATATGCTAGTCTTTATGATAATAAATGTATTACCTATATAAGATTTAATAAATATTATACGTAAGTTGTCTTGAATAGATTTGCGTACGGACTCTTCTTACTATTTTATTGATTAACTATTATTATGTATGGATAAGTATTTTGTATTAGGATGAGTCTCGGCAGTAATCGCTTACCGCCTGTATGTATGTAATAGTGTGTTTATATATATACACCTTAAAGTGGCGCACTCTGGACTCAGTTGACGCGAGGCCCGACTGGTGGTGCCAGCTCAATGAGGAACGAATTTATAGAGGGAAGAAGGAAGGGGCGCGACGGGTGCTTTGTAAAGCGTTCTTTTTGCTTAGATCTTAGCGGAGGTGTAAATATCACCCAACTATAATAAATTATAATTGTTGAAATATTAAAATTTGGAGCCTTAATTTTAGATGTGACATGTGGTTTTAGGTGTATTTTCTTTTTTTTTAATTATATTTATGTTCAATTTAAATAATTCTATTAATAGATTTCTAGAACTCAATCGAATGTACGTAACAGTAGGCGGAGGACGCTTTACATTCTAGTCACGCGAGGTTTCTAGAAATGAAAGACGATTTGATATGAACTGCATTCAGAGTGTCGGGCATTCTTCTATTGTTTATGTCTATTATAACTATTGTACGTATGCATGTCTGTCCAATATTCAATAATAACGGATATATATATATCTTTCTTTTTTCATATATTTTAATCAAATCTGCTGCTGCTGTTGAAATTAATGTTTTTTAAATAATTAAGTAATGTGGACGTTTCGACCTCGCTTCAAATTTATGTATGCAGCTAGATATTTTGTATAGTGAATGTACGTGTACGTACGTGTGTGTATCGACATTCCGTTTTTCCACTATTCAGTACTACCATCGCTTTTATATTGTTATTTGCCCTTGCCGGCGTGTGCGCGGTCGATGTCGGGGACAACACTAATCACTTCTATAAGTTTAACATCGATAGCGATATATACTTTTTTTTTGTTTATTAATTTCTCCTAAATATATTTACTTTTGTAATATTAAAATTGAACTAATATGGTTTTTTTACATAAACTTTTTATTTTATTGCACTTAATATTAAAAAGGTTATAAGCAATATAAAATAGTGATTTTAGAAGACCATTGTCTCTTACAAAAGTTGTGTTGTGAAACTAGAGTTTGGTAACTTGTAACGTCATTACCAGTGCTCTCTGCCTAATTAGTAGTATTTAAACACTTGTGACTTTTAAATATTGAAGTTTATTTTGTATGAAAATATATTATTTAGATTTTTTGTTATTATCGGTGTCGATGTGCTTATACTTTACCAAGGCGTGTGCCATAAGTTGTGTCATTATTGAAATTAACTAATGATATATAATAAATAACATGTGTTTAACGAAATCGGCTAACGTTCCCCCGGCACGGTGTACGCAGCGACGTCCCTTTGATTTATAGTATATAGAATCCCAAAGATAGACATTGATGTTTATAATCTGATGTTCAATTGTAATGGAATTAATAAAATGTTTTCTTTATGATATACAACTTTTATTTTCTACCTTTTTATGTAGCTGTAAACGTAACTGGTTGTGGGTTCAAAAATGAATATTTTGATTTCTTCGCTGTGGTGTCGAGGCAAAGCACGGCCTTGAGTTCCGCCACTCAACAAGCAATGCCTCCAGAATTCAGCGGAAAGTAAAGAACGGAGTCTGTCTATCCTACTGGGTGCGGGATACAACGTGAAGTTGATTTGTTAGTTTCAAGTACTGTAGTGGCAAAAATTAAACAATAATTATTCGAGCAATAATTTATTTTATAAAAATGGTTTTACACGTAAACGGAACAACTATAATAGATACTAAATGCATATTTAAATTAATTAAACCTACGCGGCTAACATATAAAACCATTTGCCTCGGAACTATCGGAATGACTGAAATCTTATTTGTTAACAGTTGATTCATTCAGTATTAATAAGTTATTCAACTGATTATGCATTTTGAATTCAATCTACATGCATATTGAGTTCAAGTGCATCATACATTTATATCATCATAAATCCTACCTAAATTTTGATAGAACTGCTTAACAATCACTATACTTTTATCGACATGTATTTTAATAATTTAGAATCTAATCTAAATAATAAATACAAAAATCTAAGTTTAATTAATGTTAATTTCATATCAAAATCGAAATATAGGTTGTTTAATATCTTTAATGAATATATTTTAAAATTCTGTATAGTGCTTCCAATATTGTAATAATGTCTTAATATAATAAGGATTCAATCGCTAAGTAAATTTAAAATTATATAAATCATTCTGGTAAAATAAACAAATATGTATTTAAAATTATATAAATCATTCTGGTAAAATAAACAAATATGTATTTAAAATTATATAAATCATTCTGGTAAAATAAACAAATATGTATTTAAAATTGTATAAGTCATTCTGGTAAAATTAACAAATATGTATTTAAAATTGTATAAATCATTCTGGTAAAATTAACAAATATGTATTTAAAATTGTATAAATCATTCTGGTAAAATTAACAAATATTTATTAAAAATTAAAATAAACTGTCTTTTGTCTCTTTCAGTACATATCAGCAAATTTACTCTTATCCTAGATTACCATAATAAATATTAATTACTCAATTCATACCATTAATACTAACGTAGATATGAATCTTGAACAATCACAAAGTTACACACAATATTGCAGACAAGCGATGTTTAAAGTCAATTATGACTGCAATCAAACAACAATAGCTAAATAACGAAAACAATAAACATCAATACAGTAAAATACGTTACGACTTAGAAAGTGGAAATTAGGCCTTAATCAATTATACATAGGCATTAAAGACCATCAGTTGAGTAAAAATATGCGATAGACAAGAGTAACATGATTTGGTATAACAGCTTTACATTTAAATATCGAATATATGGTAAAACACAGTTTACCAAAGTTTGTAATGGCGATATTTCATGTCTAAAAGCCCGCGGCCGGTGGGGCGACGGTCGGAGGTGGACCCCGAAGAAGACGGTTCAGGCGAAGGGGGCTCGGCCACCGGCTCCACCGTCAACGTGGAAGGCCTCTCGGGAGTCTTTTCTTTTTCCACTGGTTCCTTCACTTTGGCATCTTTGTTTTTGGATGTTTCCTCAGGTTCAAAATCATAAAACTCGATTTCAGAATGGAAGGTAGGACTCTTCGTTAGACACCTCGGTTGCCGTTTCCTTCATAATGTTAATAGTAATAAGAAAATGTTTTATGAATGTGGATTCATGCAAATCAATGTTTACTTTTATCAATAGTTACTTTCAATCATTAATTAGAGTTATTTTTTTATTAAACTTATTATATATATGTTTTTATCAAAGTACAATGATAAATATATTATCAGTTATGAGGCCAGTCGTGGCGCAGGGGCACAGAGTGACTGAACTCAAGAGGAAAAGACTCCAGAATGCGGTGAAAATTGATGAACGGAGTGACTTAACACTAGGTTCACTCTGCCTACCCTGCTGTTAACGGGATACAGCGTGAAGCTGAAAAAAAATCTATTACAAAGGCCGGTTTTATGTTAAAAAATACTAATTTTACTGACCTTAAATTAATATATATACTGCCGGCCAAAAGTTTGAGACCACCTACGTCAATGAAGTAAAATGAAATAAAACTCAAATTTAAAACTAAAGACGTTCAATTATTCATAAAAATATATATTGACTATTACACATGTATCAAGAAGAAAACAAAAAAATAAAGAAATATCAATAATTTACATTAAAAGTACCTTTCATATTTTACACAGGTTTTTCGTCAAAAAACCCTCCGTTGCATTTGATTACTTTTTTTACTAGTCTCGGCATACGAGCAATCAATTTGTCGATTGTGTCTCGAGAAATATTGTTCCAGCTTTCTTGTAAAGCATTCCACATGTCTTCTTGAGAGGAGGGACATCAATTGCGCACATTTCTATCCAGCTCGTCCCACAAAAGCTCAATTGGATTAAGATCCGGGCTCTGAGGTGGCCACACCATGCTCTTTAATACTTCTTCTGTTTCTTTTTGATCCAAATAACCCCTGCATAATTTCGAGCTATGCTTTGAGTCATTATCTTGTTGAAAATAAAAACCATTTCCAATTAATCGTATACCAGATGGAACGGCATTTTCATGTAGTATTTGTTTATACTGCTCCTTTTTCATAATACCTTGGACTCGTACCAAATCTCCGGTTCCATGGCTTGAGAAGCATCTCCAGAACATAATGGAACTGCCACCATGCTTCAATGTTGGCACCACACAGTCTGACATCATCTTTTCCTCGGCGCTACGTCGAACAAAAATCCGTCGTTTGGATCCAAATACTTCAAATTTGGATTCATCTGTCCAAAGAACATTTCTGAAGTCTTCTTCAGTCCAGTCTCGATGGGTAAGGGTCCACTGCATTCGTTTCTTTTTGTTTTGTGGTTTTCTAACGGCGACACGACCAAATAACTTAGCGTCTCTCAATCGTCTTTTTACTGTGGTCAATGACACAGCTTTAGATCGAAATTTATTCACTTCCGCGCGGATTTCTGGTGCTGTTAGGCGTCTATTCCGCTTGCTGGTAACGACGATGAAATTATCCTCGCTAGAGTGGTACTTCTCGGTCTTCACGATCGTGAACGGTCTTGATTACAGCCACTATCCTTGTATCGGGTTATTGTGTTATGGACACAAGTCTTCGACAACCTAAGTTGAGAGGCAATTGCACGTCAGATTTGCCTTCGTTGTGTAAAACAACTATGACAGCACGAGTTTCACCGCTAATTTCGCGAACTTTTCCCATTTTAAGATATATTCACAAAAACAACGACGAGCTCAGACTAACAATGATAGAGAAAGATTAGATCCATGAAAACTCAGATAACAAATACTTTTTAGGAAGTTAAAATAATCTTGAATTTCGGTTAACACGAAAAAGAACCAAAATAATCAGTAATGAGCAGCTCATAAAAATATTACAATGACTCTACCACTTTGTCGTTGCACAACACTCATTGATGTTTTGAAACAATAGGCCTTTATATGATGAATAACATAAAAATATATAAAAATAATGACTCTTAGAAATTCTTTAATAACAATAGAAGATGCAGGCGTTCAAATTACCTCTAAATCATAAATAATTTTGAATTATTTTATTATCAACAGATAAAAAAGATTTTTACAAGTGGTCCTAAACTTTTGGCCGGCACAGTATACGGGTGGTCCCATTTTTTTGGTCCATTTCTGACAATGGTATCTCTATGAGGAAATGACAAGTCCTAAATTTGCATTTCATATGTGCGCGACAAATGGGCGAATGACTCAAATATTTTCATGTTCTTTTCAATATACCAAAATGTTAGTCTGCATGTTGTGTTTGCGCGTAATTAAGTAAAATAGGACAACACATGGGACAACCACACCCACAACCACTCCACCACCACCGTACAATCATAAAACCAAATCGTAAAATAAATTATTTTTTAACAAAAAGGAAAACCTCCTAACAACGAACTAAAAAGTAACAAAATAATTTTACAAAGATTTTATAATTTTGAATTCGGTGTCAAGCTAATGCTACAACGACCTTACTATAATACCAAATTACTGTTTGTTTTATTTTAAGTCGATTTTTCTTTTTGTTAAAAATTAATATAAAAAGACAAATATAACAAAATTAATATTAATGCTACGAAATAAAAGGCATGCTTTAAATAAACAAAAAATTGTATATTTCTTATAAAATGAGTTTCTAGAACTATGAAGTTTGTGCAAACTTAAATAATATACACGGATACATTCTGAAAAAACGGTAAAATAAATGCTTTTACGGAATAGAGAAAAAATGAATGAAAAATGATGACAAAATTAATCGAATTATCAAATAATTAACAATATATTTAAAATAAAATCATATCACAGTGCATCAATTACAATAGATCTCGTGTCTTTTCACGGTTACCTATAAATTGAAAGGTTAATTAATTAGTTTATTTTATTAAAATTATAAATATTTTTGGTTAAAAGTTACCTTATTCGCTAGCATAAGTATTGGTGATGTCTCTTATAATTATTAAATATAAACGTTTATTTATAAATTATATTATTTTATATTCTATTATTATTAATATAAGTGTGATGTCTGCGACTAAAATATTTAAAAAAGAAAAAAAGTAAGATAAAAATACACAAATTTTAAGTTATATTTTCCTAGTCACTGACAGTTCAACGTGGAAACTGCAAATTAAATTATTTATAATAAAAATTGAGACGAAAATTCAAATTATTATGTTTTTTAAACCGTAAAAAAATACTACAACATTATCTACTCATCCACAACACAAAATTCTAATACAGGGTTATAACAAAATATTGTTTGAATCGTGTTTTTTTAAACTGACCTGCGTCTAAAGCCTTATAAAATAATATTAGAGATCAAAATATATATACAGGGTGGAAGAGGCAGCGCTACTTTTACTGAAACTGCATATAGGGTAAAATATTTCAAACCCGGAGCTAAAAAAATTTATCAAGATGCCTCAACAGTTTGGACGTAGGATTTTTTTT
>DWGR01000132.1:0-31691 GCA_018247715.1 Heliconius burneyi
CTGAATTATATTTGTATGAACGGGTATGTGGGTGACATGAAAGGCTGCGTCGACTTTGGTTGTGGTAGGGCTAAACAAATCATTTCAGACAGGTCTAAATTTGAGTGCTCGTAAATCTTTAAATTGTATTTCAGCTTCACGCTGTTCCCCGCATATAGCAAGATAGGCAGAGAGAACCTCATGTTGGGACTCTCCTTTCCACACTCTTCACTGATTTCTTGAGACATGGCGTATTGAGCAGCGAAAGAATTTATTGATGTGCGTTACCAGTAAGTGATCACTACCTAGTGACCTAATACACAAATGCGATGCTGGCGACCTTTGCTTAGTGAATTAATATAGAATATAAAATTTAATAAATATAATTTAGCCAACTTTAAAAGGCTAAGCTTTAAATAAAAAAGCAGTACTTTTGTGACAAGCTCACTCACTTTTTAAAATCCCAACCTACTTCCAGATGGAATAAAATACAAATAAACAAAATGAGGTGAGGCCGGTCGTGGAGCAGGAGCACAAATATAAGACTGTAAACGCGACAGGTTGTCAGTTCGATTTCCACTCGAGGAAATGAAATATTGAATATTTTTAATTCTCTGCCCCGGTATCAAGGCGCGACGTTGAATTTCGCCACTGAATACGCAATGCCTTCAGAAATCGGCGGACTTTGGGGAGAGGAGTGTCTTAATACAGGCTCCCTCTGCCTGCCGTGCTACTTGCAGAATACAGCGTGAAGATGAGAAACAAAAGAAAAATGAAATCCTATTTTTCCACTAACATGATAAATTCATTCACAGATACTGTGGCTGAAATGTGTGCAAATGATTTGTACAGTGTGAGCGAAAAGGAAATTAGTTCATCAAAAATGAATCAATCTTCGCGCAAAGTTCTGGCCGTGATGTTGTTGCCATCGTTACTTTATGTTGCTTGAAATTATTGAAACTTAAATTATACTGTCACATTTGTTTGTATATTTAAATGAAAATGAGCTTTCACTAAATATATATTTTCGTTTTCTGTTTCCCGTTTTCTTCCGGTCACTGTTTTGTAAGAATTTTTGGAAAAGGAAAGTAATTACGGTGAGTGGAGATTGAGTCTATAACAATTATACGCACAGGCGTGTGCAACACGCAATGTGACACACACGACTGTGGTGGGTATTGGGGAACGGAGGGTCTTAACACTAGGTTCTCTCTGCCTTCCCTGCTATATGCGGCATACAGCATATAACTGAATAAAATATTACATATTTAGTGTATAATATAAATAGGAACCATTTAATGAATAGGTGCCTAATTAAAATTCACAATACAAAATGCAGCATGTTCTTGTTTTTTCAAAGTTATTGTTTGATATGTAAGCTAAAAGAGAACGCAGGCATTGTTTAACACACGAGATAACTACAACAGCAGCGATAGCTCGTGTAGCTGTAGAGTATAGACTAGTGAGAAATTTTAAAAGAACTTTTATTTTAATAAACTAATTAAACTAATGAATAATGAAAATATTAATTAATTTTGAAGTCAAAATGTTTTTACCTTTTCTTAGAATTTTAGGGGGTAGATGAAAATTGATTTTTGGAATCGTTTTAATTTTCCTTAATAAAAATTATTTTTAGTCCCCAACTATTTTAGTGATTTTGCTCTAAAAGACAAATATCTCTATAATATAATCTATATATGTATGTATATAAAAGGAGACGTTCCCATTGACTGAGGTAAAACGCACGCCCAGCCGTAACCGCTGATGGTAGAAACATGAAATTTGGACCGATGTTTATTTTTGTACTGTGGACACCAACTAAGGGATTTTAAAAAAATTGAACACTAAGGGTATGAAGTAGGGGTTGAAAGTTTGTATGGAAAATAAATTAAATCGGTACCGATTTTAATAAAATTGTAAAGCTTAGAAAAGTATTTCATTGAACACATGTTTCGTGGTTTTTTAGAATTCACCCCCTAAGCCTAAATAATTTCATAAGCATATTTAATAAATATTCGTGTAGTTCAAGCGGGCGAAGCTGGCTAGAATAATATAATGAAATACATCTTAATTTAGTAGGCCGGCCTTATATAGGTTGGTACAGATTCGACTATTTATTTCCTAGACACGTTCTTTGTGTGTACACTTCGCCGTAATAAAGAAAATTGGATAGACCAGAGGGATAGAGGAATGTATTGTTTTAATTTACTAGTATAATTAAGCTGAAGAGGGTGTTGGGTTAAACGCGCAAATTTCCGATTCTACTGTTTCGAATAAAAGAAGAATTATATGACGTTGTGCGTCGGCGTGCCAGCCCGCGGGCTCTAGTACATAGTAGCAAAATATGCCAGTAAAAGAGCTGTAGCCAGAGCCCAAAGATATTTCCACGGCAAGGTGCATTATAGTCATGACTCTGTAAAGGAGATATGGAGAAGCTTCTTCATCAAGCTCAGCATCAAGGCAATCTTCCTCACCACTTACTGCCTAACCTTGGGTTTATCACTTATAACTTTGGCTTATCTCACTATGGATTTCTGCCAGGATTGAGCATTATGAACGCCATCTATGCCCTCAGAATTTTGATGAAGGAATACAGTGAGAAAAGGAGAGCTCATGCTCAGCTGCATGTAGCATTTTTAGATCTGTAAAAGGTCTTTGACTGTATGCCTCATCAGACAATAAGAAATAAATATATATATATATATATATATATATATATATATATATAATATATATATATATATATATATATATATATATATATATTTTTGTATTTCATATCTTAAATATATTTCAGAATGCTTATAGGATTTTTTATTATTATTAGACATTCCGTTGCGGAAGTCCAATTCACATTTGTTCTTATAAAGCGCAGAGTAGAGTCCCACGAATAAGCGCGGAGGGCGGAAAAACTTAGTTTTATGACACAAATTCTTTATATTTATTAACCGACTTCTGTGAGAAAAGGAGGTTTTCAATTTGACTGTACTTTTTTTCGACCTTATTATAGTATTAATCCACACTAAGGAAAGAAAAATGTTTGTTTTAGGAAACGTATAGAAAATTGCACATAGTGAGATTTGAAATCGCGTATTTTGGAAAAAACGTCCAAGAGACACGGGCGGGCAGTTGCACAGTTTCCAAGAGGCGTGGGTTCAAATCCCGCTAAATTATAAATTTTATATGTTTTCTAAAATAAATATTTCTCCCTATTTTCTCCACTAAACGCGATAAAAAATATTACAAATGGAAAACAATACATAATCATATTTCTTACCACTGGGTTATGAAGTTAGTGCCAATAGTGTATATCGGCGTGGACCGGTTGACGTCTACGCTGGCTTCCGTCGAGTTCATTATAGCCACTGGTTATTGTATGCACCGACAGATCTGTGATACGCCTACCGCATCTAGAAAGAACAAAAATATAATTATTATATGTTTATATAACAAAAATTATAACGTTTGTTTAAAAATGTCCCATGTAGCTACAGCTTAAATCAATCAATCAGTTCAGGTTGTATAGCAGGGGGGGCATGGGAACCTAGTATTAGATACTCCGTTCCCCATTTTTTGGGGAACGTTGACTGGTGGAACTCAACGCCGGGCTTTTGCCTTTATGCCAAAGCTAAGAAATGAAAATATTAATAATTTATTCCCTAGAGTGGGGATCGAACTCACAACACTCACGTTACAGTCATACCCTTGTCCTTGTCAGTATTGATTGTCAGAATGTCAGAATTAGTACAAAAATGTTAACTTTTGTAGATATGTTGCAGGTATAGTTTAAAATTTGTAATAAGTGTTGAAAAAGGCTTGCAAATACGAGTATATTACGTTTTATTTTAATGTACGAAATCAACCATAAATATAGCCATGGCGATAGATGGGGCTGCGACGCCGGCTCATGTGATTTGCAACGGAAACGCCGCTTGATAACGTAACATGGACATAGCCTGATAGTTTATTATTTACTAAATATCTAAATATTGACCTGTCGTGGCGCAGGGGCATAAGCGTGTGAGTGTAATCACTATAGGTTGCGGGTTCCATTCCCATTAGAAATTATGTATTTAACATTTTTATTTCTTCGCTCTGGTATCGAGGCAAAGCGTGCCTTAGAGTTCCGCCATTTGATTACACGCAATGGCTCTAGAATTTGGCGGGAAGTGGGGAATGGAAGAGTGTTAATGTGGAACAGAGTGCAGAGGAATATGTTAATATTCCTCCTGCCCACCTGTACACTGCTGTATAAGAAACTCTGACTGGATTCGTGAGCAATAATTAAAATACACATATATAACTATATAAAAGTTTTAGACACTCCATACTCCGAACCGAATTCAAGACATGTCATGTGAAGTGGCGGAACTCAACGCTGCAAAATTCCACATTACTACCCTTTAAGATTTTTTAAAATCATTATTTGTATTAGATACTTTAACGCTTACAGAATCAGGAAAAAAGCTAACTTTGCAAATCTATCGGACTGGACGAAAACAGCCCTACGAGCACTTCAAAGATATTGGAAATCGTTATAAATATAAAAGAAAATTTTATTGTAATATAAAGACTTGTATACACAGTTGCGGAAAAACAGCCTTAAAGTATAGATTCAAATCTCAGATACAATTAGCATTCATTATACTTATTTAATGTAATTTTCCATTTTTAAGATTTTTCTTTGTTTAAATTATAAGTTTTGATAATTTTAAACCACGGGAAGCCCTATAGGTTGAAGTTTCGCGGCAAATTTCATACAAAAAAGGCTGCACAAACTCTTATATCTTTTGTTTGCATGGAATTAGAAGCTTAATTTTTATCATACTCTTATAGGACCAATCATTGCATTTTTGAAAAAGTAGACCTGATAGAGACTAACAGACAGACGGGAAGACAATCAAACAGACAGATAAGAAGGTGGTCTTATAAGGATAAAGAACTGCCCTGTTATTTCAAGGTATAGAATCCTAAACACCTCTTTCACTTCCTTTCCCTCTTCTGTAACACTGCATTGCATTATTATATTTGCCTGAATAAAAGTAACTTCATTGCTTCATATAGTCGACGTATGTTTTAAATTTTACATTTCCAGTTACCGAACACTTTCATCTACGCTTGCAGACTGCAAAAATAAAGTAAATTTTTGAAATATACTCCCGTTAAATCTTTTAGCAAAACCAGATTTATCCCGTGTGGGTTGATATTAACATAAAAAAATAGTAAAATCTTTCACAGATTCGGGTAATATATAGTATGATGAAATATACATTCGAATTTTTCATTGCTTCAGTTATTCAGTGTTAAGGTAGTTTTTTTAATTTAACTACGATAAGTAAGCTAAATTTTCGTTGCTCGGTGTTGATTTCCGCCACTCAACACGCAATGCCTCGAAAAATTCAGCGGAAAGTGGTCGACAGAGTGTCTTAACTGAAAAAAAAACGTTATAATTTTAAAGCGTAGAACTCCTTTACTGGTATTAGAGAAAACTTTATAAAATCAATACAATCAAGCCTTTTTTTCATCTATTTAACAAAGAAGTCTCAATACAAGATAAAATAATCAGCTTCACACAGTACCTCGCACACAGCAGGATAAGCAGAGGGAACCTAGTGTTAAGATACTCTGTTCCCTACTTTCTGCCGAATTATGGAGGCACTGTGTGTTCAGTGGCAGGATTCAACGCCGTAGTTTGCCTCGACATCAGACCGAAGAACTGGAAACATATACGTAAATAAATATTCACTTCCTCGAGTGGGGATCGAACTCACAACTATTACGTTACAGCATACCCTTGTGCTGCTGCGCCACGATGGTTTCTTTTTTTTTATATTTGACATATATGTACGGTAACAATAAGGAAATATTATTAAAGTGCGGTGTTGAGTTCTGCCACTTGACACGCAATACCTCCAGAATTCGGCAGAAAGTGGAGAATGGAGTGTTTTATCACTAGGTTCCCTCTGTGCTGCCCTGCTGTGTGCAGGATACAGCGTAAAGCTAATTTATTTTTTTAAAAAACTAGTACCTACGTGGATTATTCGCCCAATTTTTTTATTTCCTTTTAAAAATTTTCTCTCTTGCGGTCAGAAACTAATTTGCATCGTTCCTGAAAGCTGAAGAGGACGTGGTTGGAATAAATGTTATTTAAGAATTCTTACTTCAATTTTGTTTCTACATTTCGCATTTGGCAAGGTCGAATGTACATGTTTTCATATATAAAACATGTTATTTTTTATTTCAGGGAATCGAGGTAGTAAAAGAATTTTGTAAAAATCTCCCTACCATCTCTGTAAGCAACATAAATAAATTGTAACAAACGTACAAGAATTTTGACATAGCCGAGATCGCTTGGCGTAGTGATAAGAGTGCTTAGACGGATCCAAGAGACGCGGGTTCAAATCCCTCTACGTTTCATATTTTTATACGTTTCTAAATAAACTACTTTTCTTTGCTAAGTGTACATTAAATTTAAAGAAAGCTTTCAAGCTTTATAATATTAGTATAGATTTTTCCAATTCACGTGATAACGACACTGCATATAATACATAGCTTGTGTTACTGAGCTAACCTCCTTGGACTCGTCGTCTTCACAAAATGTTTACCAAAGTTTTAACTTGAAACCCATAAAAGATATATCGGTTAGATAAGGTTATGTTTAATAAGTTAAACAAGATAAATAGAGATTTTCTATTCTCAATTTATAACAAAAGATCTCTCTGACTACCCTACAAGGGATGAAGGATAAGGCTGTATTGCGTTGTTGTTGTTATTGTTTGAAAACTGGCATTTTAACTAACGATATTATTTCCTCAGTTAAAATATTAGTTTTCAATACTATATTATAATATATCTAAAGTAAAATAAAATTTTATAACAAATAACTAGCGTGGCCACATGACACTTCCTAATTGTTCAAGTACATATGTATGATTTTTTTACAGATTTACATTGTATGCTGCATGTTGCAATGTAAGCAGAGGGAGCCTCTCCACTCTCTGCTTTCCGCTGAATTCTGAACGCTTTGTGTTTTGTGTAGTGGAACTAAACGCTTTGCCTCGTCAACACAATGAAGAAATGAGAATTTAAATATTTTTTTTAGAATATTTTTAATAGTTTTTCCACAAGTATTTAAGCCTTATAATATTAGTAAAAATGTAAAATGCCTTGTATTAATATGTAAAACGTTAGGTGACCAGAAATTGAATACCAACCGTCCCATATAACTAAAGTTAAATTATGATCTACTGAGCCATATCGGTGTTATTTCGTAGACCAAATTACAGATTGAACTGCAATAGTTGCCAATAACGCTAATTGAAAATTCCTACATGTATGGCATTGGCATAAGTGAGGTCACGTGACGAGACTTTGCAATGAGAAGTGTAGCACTGATATAAATTATAATTTACACTAATATTTTGACGCTATCGCAAAAGACTGTTGGTTCGATTCTGACTAGGGGACACGTTCGAATAAAATAATGAGAGTATGTATGTAATATGTAAAGTCTCTAAAACTAGATGAAAAGTGGAGGACGGAGTGACTTAGTTCAGATATTTTGTTAGATATTACCATTTTTTATCCAAAGTTCAATATGAACTTATATGTATATACAAATAAGATTATATTTTTCCTATTTTACAATTCAATTTAATATAAAATTTCAAAGCATACACATTTAAAATAAATCTAAATAAAAGTTATTTCTTCAGTCTTTGGTATACTAAAATTTCCCCCGTATGATGTGAACAGTGCTTTGTTAAACAATTTTCTGTAGCTCAGTGGTTTTGCGTACTGGCCTGGAAGAGGTCCCGAGGAGATGTCTTCCTTTTACAAACCAACAAAATCAATAATCTCGGATTTCAATATGTGAACCGATATAACGCTTCGGTTTTCGGTTTAAAAATGGCTAAAATGTGAAATTAAATGTTTAAATGTACAAAATATTCAACAAAAAATATTTAGGGGCACACTCGTATGACATAGTCACGTTTACAGAAGCTGTGGGTTGGATTCCCACTCGGTCGATATAAAATATTAAATAATTCGATTTTTTGCTGTGGCGTTGAGGCTGAGCGCAGCGTTGAGATCTGCCACTCAACATGCAACTAAATTCTCGGTAAGGAACGGAATTTTTTTTTTAGCCGTGTGTTCCCGGCTTAAAATAGGATCACCCTGGTACTGGTGGTGTCGTAAGAGGCGACTAAAGTACGAGTGGGAGAGTCACGTTGCCAGCAATGGCGACACGCATGGGCAGACTCGACCGGGTCATTACCACCCCCGGCATTTAAAACCAGCGTGAAGTAGTGGCTTTAAGGCACTGCGTTTCGCATTAGGTAATGCCGGGCTCCGGGCCCCAACCACCTCAAAAGCTGGCAACGCACCAGTAGCTCCTCTGGTGTAACGCGGTGTCGTGGGCGGCGGTGATCACTTACTATCAGGTGACCCGTACGAGCGTACGGGTCACCGGTTTGCCATACTTATTCCAAAAAAAAAAAATGGGAGCGGGGTATTTTAACACTAGATTCCCAGGTTCTCTCTGCCCCATATAGGTACATATAGGTACAGAAAACAGTGAGAACCTAAAAAAATGCGTAAAAGAAATATTAACAACCTATTTAACAAAGAATCCATTTAAGTTTTGCAGTTTTTTATCTAGCCGTTGTATATCGCATATAGGCAGAGAAAACCTAGTGTTAAAACACTCCGGACGTTATAAATTTCAATGATTGGAAAATCAATATCTTTTATTTAACATATATTAGCTCGTGAATATTTATTTTTCAATTTTTATAGATTTACAAAATATAAACACATCAACCTTTTTTCGTCATGCCGTTTGGTAAAAAATCTACTATGTTATTTTAGCTTCATGTTTTTACCAACGTAGCAGAGGAGGCAGAAGTAACTTAGTGGCAAGACACCTCCATTTTCCCCGTCAGCCTGATTTGAATGAAGAAAAAAAAACAATAACATTATTTACTCCACAAAATAATTAAATTTCAAATTAAATGAACACTAAATATTACAAAGTGTTTTTCCAAGTATCCATTAACATTTATAAAACATAAATTGTGACAATCTTTTTTTCTTTATAATTAAAATATGGCCCGGAGAAAAATATAGAAGAAAATAAAGACATGCTCAATTTGTTACCTTGCCAATATTCGACTCAAAAGAAATCCTTAGGTAATAAAATTTCGTTAGAGGTACGTTTCAAACGTGAAGCTAGTTCCTAAAAGACTGAAATAAAATATAAAGTAGAGCTGAACTATTTATTTTAAGCTAGATACGTTCGGAACCCGTTGTAGTGCAGTGACTATAAGCACGACGATTGTGGGTTCGATGCTCACTTGGAATTTCCAAGTGAGTTTCGAACCAACTACAACAAGAATTGAAAATATTAACTAATTCATATTTATGAATTAGTTAATATTTTCAATTCTTCGCTTTGGTAACAAAACAAAGCACGGCGATGAGTTCCGCAACTCAATACGCAATTTAATACGCATATTAGCCTTCTTTATTACGATATACAGCTTGTAGCTGCAAAATATAATATTTACTAATATCTTAAGACTGGTCTTACAGGACAGACGGGTATCTTTTGCCTACCCTGCTAGTACTGTAATACAGCGTGAAACTATAAAAATCTAAAATTGTTGACAAACTTAATCTTATGCTATGCAGTCATTTCGTATAAAATTCACTTAAAAATATAAATAAGGTTTTAAAAGTTTTTTTTCTATGAAATATTTGTAATTTTCACAATTCATATCAAATTTCATACAATTTACATAATACGATGCATATCTTTTGAATGCGTTAACTTAAGAACATGTTTTTTTTCTGTGCTCTAAAGGACCTTAGACTATTAGATATATTAATATCAAATGTAAAAGACATTACAAAACGTGCAGGAAATTAAGAAATTTTCTTTTTCTCTCTCACATGCTAATCTTAAATGTATAAAAAAATTATGCCTTAACAATTATACAACAAGCTTTTCATGTTATGTTCAAAAATGTATTAAATCATCGCGCTACACTAAATACGTGCCCAACCGACCGCAACGTCTCAAAATAAAATGATCCCGTCATATTTTATAAATACAATCAAAATTGTCATATTATTTTGACCCTTATGTTCATAAATATACGAAACCTTTTTCCTCAACATTAATTGGACTACAAGGACGCAATATGCACGATATCCCCTATGCACGATACAACAGTGGTGATCGATTTGACAAAGCCTTGATGGCTTAGAATGGATTAGGAATTAGATCTAAGCTTAAATTACCTACATTATGTACTGGTAATGAGTTATTAATATATCTATCATAAATTAATTAGACCGTTTGGGCGCATACTCTACTCGGGAGTATGATTTCATTTTTGTCGTGTATCCCGCAACATAAAAAGAAAAAGACGCAATTTTGGAGAACGTGCAGAGAACAGAATATCTTAACACTCCGTTCACCATTAAGCTACTTCCATTTCCCACTTTCCAATGAATTCTTGAAGCCTTGCGTATCGAGTGATGGAGCTCAACGCAGCGCTTTGCTTTGTTACTAGAGCGAGAAAATGAATAAATTTTATTCCCCCGAGTAGGCATTGAACCTACATCCTTCGCGTTTATAGTCGCACGCTTGTGCCAGTCAATCTGCAAAACTAAATTCTCGATAACGCATTGTCTCGTTAATGAGGAACGAAATATGTCAACATCAGGTTCCTTCTGCCTTCTTTATCGTGCGGGGAAAGTGTATAAACTATCTAGATATATATTTTTAAGGATAATCAAGTATTCAATATAAATATACTGTAAGAATATATTAAAAATTTGTGCAATGCCTTGAATTTTGTTTAAAAAAGCACCATCCTTTTGGATATTTAAGTCAAATGGCTTATTAAGTTACATGTGGAACCATTGAAAGATGACAAAAAAATATTTCGCTATATTTTAAAGTACTATTATTAATAATTCTATATAAAAATACGTTATAAAATATTAATCTAATGAGAACAATCGAAGACATAAAAAATATAATAATAATTTAACTGTCATCGTTCTTCAATAAATTTCAAAAAGAATGATTACTCGACGAACAGCCAGACATCACGAGTTCGAAGGACAGTTACAGTTCAATGTCGCACTTCGTCTACCAGACTGAGGACAGCCTATAATTTAGATATAAACGCTCCCACGAGTGAGATTTAGGTTACTATGCAATCAGATACATTTGACCGCTATGACGTATATTAATTAGGTATATTGGTTCAAACCTATACTAATCGGTTGTGGGCTCGAAGGAATTAATTATGTTTATTAAAATTTTCATTTTTTTCGCACCAAGGCAAAAGCCCGGCGTTGAGTTCCGCCACTCAACACTTCCAAATTCAAAGAACTCTTTCCCCATTTGGAGTAATGAATTTTCTTTTTCTTGCTCTGGTGAGCCTGACAAAATACAATATTTCATTACTAAGTTGGGTGTACTGTGAAAAACAGTACCTCTGCCTAACCTGCTTAGTTGCGTGTTAAATTTTGATTACCATACATAATTATCAATTACTTCAGTTTGACCATGGAGGCAAAGTCGCATGTAAATACTAGTTACAAATAATAGCATGTAAGCGCGAGTGTAATTAGTATTAAAAAATTAAAAAACGACTTATTTACATATTTTTTGCTGTACATTAGATATATAGGTATGTTTATAAAATTGATGACACCTGTTCGTGACACCGTACCTGCGTTAAGACTTTAGCGGTAATTGATATTTAATATACATTTTACAAGGTTTCGGTGATAAATTAAATATATGGAAAATTATTCGTAGAGAAGATAAATGTTAAAAAAAAGATAATTTAAAAAAGAAACTGACTTCCGCCATTCAACAAACAATGTCTCGAGAAAAAGGCGGACAATTGGGAATGGAGTATATTAACACTAGATTCTCTCTGACTACCCTGCCATCTGCGGGATACTGCGTGAAGCTTAAAAAAAGAAGGCAACTATCTCTGATGAGTTTCTAAAAAACAAATTATTACGTTTGTTTTTGTTTAAAATTTGTCCTATGTAATGAAACAAATGGCCCTTTTGGGTTTGAAGAGATACGCCTTTTTGCTAAGGCTTTGCTACAATCTATTTATTTTTATTTAACATACATTACCATAAAAAAAATTCTAATACTGAATAGTGTCTCAATCAAGTAAATCTATACTAAGAAATAATAATCAAGCCAAAAACAACGGCACAATTCGCCCCAGTCTCCCCTTTATACAGCTTACTTTAATTAATACTCTTTAATAACAGCACTGGAATATTTAAGAAGATTTACTTTATCTATTTCAACAAACGACCCGATTATAAGCAGTCAAGGCTTTGTCAAACCTTTGTTCTCATTGAAGGGAATGACAATACATAATTTATTAAGGCTTTATATTTGCAACTGCTGCATTAGCTTTGTTAGAAATGAATGAGAGTAGATTTTAAAAAAAACTTATTTTGTGGTTAGAATTGGTAATTTATTTATTTAATTGATTGCATTTAAAATTTCAATACGACAATTAATTTAAATATGGTACGACAATTAGTTTATATCAGTAAGAAAAATATTTCAATTGGTGGCAGTTAAATATTCATTTTTGTTTTTAAGTTTTTTTACAAGACAACTTACAATGTTAAGTTCAGACACTCGTGAAACGTTTTTTTTTTTACCTTCACGCTATATCCCGCACATAGCAGAATTAAGATACTCCATTTCCTTTAAGACACACCCGTTCCCCACCTTCTGCCGAATTCTGGAGAAATTGCGTGCTTAGTAGCGAAACTCAACGTTGTGAAATGCATCGTTACTAAAGCGAATAAAATTAATTTTTTTTTCCTCAGGGTGTACGCACGATTTTACCCCTGCGTCACGATTAGCTACAAGCGTCAAACTTTTAAACAATAATTATAATGCAAAAAATTTGAGACATTACGTGTTGAGTAATGGAACTCAACGCAGCGATCTGTCTTGAGCTTGACAAAGTGGGGTGGAAAAAATAATTAACTCCTCCAACTTTAGACCACTACCATCACTAATACATTCTGACATTACATTGCATCATTATAGTCTTAATTATAATGATAATAAAAATTGAAAAGAAACACGCGTATGAAAGGGCTAAAAAACTAGGCCAATAGTTACGTGTAATAACTATTAACTGACTACGTCATAGGCAGTGCAGCTTTGCTATTAGAGTATTAATACTGTAAAGAGTTTTTTATTCGACGTTTAATCATAGTTAGGTTCTCGTGGTACAGTGTGTGTGGGATTGTAAACGCGATGGTTGTAGTTTCGATGCTCATGGTGTGGTTATGGAATAGAATAATTATCAGCGTCACGCTGTATCCCGCACATAGCTGGGTAGATGAAGGGGCCAGTGTAAAGACATTCCGTTCCCCACTTTTCACCGAATTTGAAAGGAATTGCGTGTTGAGTGGCAGTTCTCAACGCTATCTCAGCGCTTTGCCTCGACACTAGGTGAAATGGAAATAAAAATGAAAATAAAAATTTTGTTCCTCGAGTGGAGATCGAACACACAATCAATCGCGTTTACAGGGATACCTTGATCCCCTGTGCCACGACTGACTAGAACCAAGAAATAAATATATAATAATTATTTTTATAACATTTTCATTTCTTGGTTATTGTTTCTACCTGTGAGGAAATGCAAAATTTTCACGCTTTATCCCGTTATTCTAATCTCCACCTAATCTTCAAATATTACGTGATGAGTGACGGTAGTCAACACAGCCCTTCACCAGAGCAAGGACGTAAAATAATAAAATAATGTTCTGAAGAACTGTTTGACCTGTTACCTGCCGCTGAATTTTCCAACCGCACAGTACGTCACAAACTTAAATATCATCCGCACCACCTGGATACGTGGCACTCTACTACTGTGCGGTTTCGTAGAAATTTTCTTCCACGCGCCACGGAACTGTGGAATGGCCTACCCGCGGCAGTGTTTCCAGGTCGATATGATATGGGTACCTTCAAAAAGCGCGTCTACCTCCACCTTATAGGCCGGTAACGCACCTGTAACTCCTCTGGTGTTGCACGGGGTCGTGGGCGGCGGGGATCACTTACCTTCAGGTGACCCGAACGCTCGTTTGCCTTGTCCTTTTACCATAAAAAGAAAAAAGAATGGGAATTGAATTTACAATCATGGCATATATAGTAATACTCTGTCCCACTACGCCACGACGGCTCCGTTGCACGAAGTTATAGATTACAATCTACGTCAGAGTAAATATCGATTTCTTCCACTACACAAACCATAACAATAGGAAAAGGAAATGAAAGGAAAAACAAAAGATTCGTAAATATTTTCAAAGTTATAGTTTTTTATTGTTTCACATCACAGAATTATAATCATTATTGCAGTTATATTCTTACAGTGTAAAAAACTTTACACTGTAAGGAACGTCACGAAGTCGCTTAGTAGGCTAGGCAGTGGGAACTTGAGAATTTGTTCCCATCAAGACACTTCCATTCCAAATTTTCCGCTGAATTCTCGATGTGTTGTATGTTGAGTAGCGGAACTCAACGCTGCACTTTCTGTTTTTAATCATTGATTATAGTTTACGTTTTTAAAATTCTGCAATTTATTCTTGAAAACCCTAAAGAACCAAATTTTTAAAATATAGTATAAAATATAAAGAAAGTTGGCACTTCAAACACTTCAGTATGCAATTAATTTCATTCGATATTTAAATTGTTTATCTTTTTACATTATGGTGGAAATACAAACATAAGTTAGTAAAGGTTTCTATTGATTTAGCTAGAGGTGGCATGTCATGTACGAGTACATGTATGTACGTTACACTTGTAGAATAAATTTTTGTTTTTTCCCGTGTATTCTTTTTAGGTTTACGCTTTATTCCTTATATGTAGGTATAAGGATGAATAGAGAGTGTTAAGGCACTCCTTTCTTCACTTTCTACTAAAATTTGAAATATTGCGTGTTGAATGATGAGACTCAACGCTGCACGTTGTAATTCACATAGTATTCATGTGAACTGTAGCAGCGAAGACGGAGGGAACCTAGTGTTAAAAACTCCGTTCAATACTTTCCGCAGCATTTTCTTATGTATTGTTACGAAAGCGAGGGAATGAAAATAATATAATCTCCTAAATGGGAACTGAACCCATAGCCACTGCGCTTACAAAGTCAAAGTCAACTCTAGCACTGCGGCTCATAAGTTATGATGGTAATGATAAATTGTAATGTTATTATGTTCTCCTTTTATAATTTATTAAATACGAGCGTTTCCATCTGATTAGTGACTCCCACTAAACAAACTTTTTATGCTTTTTAATATTTGTAAATATTGAAAAGCTAAAGAGTAAGAGAGAGAGAGAAGGAGAGTTTTTAATAGAAGTATATATTTTAACGTATAAATAACTCAAATCCAAAGATATACTTCAAATATGTCCCTCTCAACACAAATTGCCTCTCTTACCTTAACCGTAGCTAATGTTAGCGCTACGAAATCGAGATTATTACAATATATGACCGTTTTTATCATTTTAATAAGGTATTCAACTTATTTATATTAACTAAACTTGTACTAGTCGAGGCAAAGCGCGGCGTTGAGTTCTGCCACTTTACACGCAATGCCCTTAGAATACGGCAGAAAATGGGTAACGGAGAGTCTTAACAATAGATTCCCTCTACCTACCTTGCTGTATGCGGGATACAGCGTGAAGCTGATAATTTTTTTTTAACAAGCTTAACTTGTAATTTTATTAGAATGAATAATAGAAGATCATTACCGTGATTTGATTTGTTAGAGCGGAGTGATAAAAATATTAATATATTATTTTTTCAAGTGGAGATCGAAGCCACAGCCAGTTTGACGCTACCTACGTTGGTCTTAATAGTTGTTTTTATATAATATAAGGCTCCCATGGAGCCAATCGCGCAGACATGGTGCCCACTCGAGGAAATTAAATATCCTTGCTGTGGTTCCGAGGCAAAGCCCGCCGTTGAGTTCTACCACAACAACGCACAATGTCTGTAGAATTCAAGGGAAACTGGGAAATATAAGTGGCTTAAAAAGAAAGGAAAGAAAAGAAAGGAAAGAGTGTCTTAGCGCTAGGTTCCCAAGTTCCCTCTGCCTACCTACCATTTGTGGGATACAGTGTAAAGCTAAACAAAACAACTAGATACTAAATATATAACATATGTAATATATTTCTATACATTAGAATATATTACGCAAAGATTATTATAATTAAAATTACTTCTACCACAAAGTCACTACGAAGTGTTTCAAAGTACTTTAGAGATATAAGTTAATAAATAGCATACCTAGAGACTTACTAGGTCAATCGGTATTCTAGCAAACTTGCGAACGAGATAATGGTGTCATATAAATTTGTAGGAAATATATTTTAAAGAATAAAGTTAATCGTGGAGGCCGTCGTGGCGTATTGGCACAAGCATGCGACTGTAAACACGAGGGTTGTGAGTTCGATTCCCACTCGAGGAATTGAAATTTTTATATTGCCATTTCTTCGCTCTGATAATCAGACAAAGCGCCGCGATGAGTTCCGCAACTCAATAAACAATGCCTTAAGAATTCGGCGGAGTGTGGAGATCAGAAGTGTCTATATAGGGAACGAAGTAAGTTTGTAAGTTAGATTCCGTCTTGAGAGAAGTAATTATTTTCAAAATATTGCGTTCAGTTACGCCAATACGCAATATGTCTAATGCAGGCAGAAAGAGCAGTGTTAAATGTCTTAACTCTCCGTCTATCCTGCTATACGTCAGATACATTGTGAAGGTGAAAAACCATTGTATACTTAATTTAATAATTAAAACTGAGGTAATATTTTTGTTTCTTCTTATCAGAAGGTGTTTATTTGATAAATTACATATAAACAAAATATAATAATCCCACTGAAGCCTTTTGAAGATCAAGTAAAAATTAAAATAAATAACTTTTTGAAGAACAACATCGATGACTCTAGCAGTAAGGACAGTGAATCAAAAATCAGCTTCACGCTGATCCCGCATAAAGCAGGGTAGGCAGAGGGAACCTAGTGCTAAGACACTCCGAACCCCACTTTCTGCCGAATTCTTGAGGCATTGCGTGTTGAGGGGCAGAACTCAACGCCGCGCTTTGCCTCGACACCAGAGCGAAGTAATATAAATGTAAATAAATATTTCACTTCCTCGAGTGGGGATCGAACCCATTACCGATTACTAAGAAAAGCGATAAGAAAAGAATATTTACAAATAAGTCAATATCCTATCAGAAATTTGGTATATTTTCAGCTTTAATTTTGACAATATAAAAAGATTGTTATTATATATCTATAGATATTAATGTAAAGGAAGAGCCAGCATTTAATATAAATCTTGCGATATTTTTTTTCGACTTCGCGCTGTATCTCGCATTGCAACCCTGCATTGGCCGAGCCTAGTGTTCAGACACTCCGCTCCCCACTTTCACAGAGGCACAATTTGTGGGACAAACAAATTTGTTGATTCGATTCCAATTCGAGAAACACCAACACTCAACACACAATGGCTACAGAACTCAGAAGAAAATGGGGAACGGAGAACGGAATAAAGACTAGGTGAAATATACATAACATTGTGTATCTGTAGATGTAAAAAATTTAAATTAAAAAAGTTAATAAATGTTCATAGTTATTCAATTTAATCAAATAAACGTTGAATACCCTTTGATATCCAATCTGCGCTTAATAGCTTTGGTCCTTCCGGTCTCGCTTAATTTACTGGTTACAGTCGTAATTTAAATGACGCACTATTTTACATGTTAAATTAAAATATATTATATTATTATACATCTTGTGTCATACAAAACAAAAAATATTTCCATTTGTAAAGGCAAAGCCGCAGGCAAGTCCTAGTTTGTATATTCAATTAAATCAAGGTCAAAAAATGTTTCTCGCCACTCGTCAGTGGCATTAGATAATGGTTTATTCTTAGTAAGTGTATTATTATATTATAGCGTCACATCCCTTTCTATGAATCTACTCTTATATTATGGTACTAATAATAAACTGAGTATGATATAAATATTTTATTTTATTCTACTTGTCTGTTCTGTTGTCCACAAATAAAAAATATATATAAATCAATTTTTAATTTTTTCCAGATAAAACAATATGTAGTAAAATAAAAAAAAGTATAAAAATTATGTGGTAAACATACGTAAGAATATCGTAAAATGATGTCAGCCATGATGAAAACATAGAAACAGGTAATATCTCCAAAATACAATAAAAATGGAGAGCATAGATACTGGAGGAAGATTACGTAAAAATGAAGAGGTTCATAGTATTGGACGAGGCGAAAGAGGTATGTAGAGACTGTAGGGTTCGGTGCTCCGTTCTCTCTGGCTGCCCCGCTAGGGATACAGCGTGAAGCTAAGTTGAGTTTAGTGGACAGCAAAATGTCTTAACTTGGAAGATATAAAATTATAAAAAAGTATTATCTAAAACATGATTCATATAAAACCTCAAAAGCAATGGCCAATTGGTGTTGTGTCTGATTCCAACAGTGTCTAATTACTAACACGATGATTGTGGATACGTTTTCCATATGGTAAATAAATTATGCTAATTTCTTTCTATATTAAAAGCGGCGTTAAATTCCGTTATTCGTTTCGATTTTGGGTGAAAAAAAGAGTTGCGTATAAAACTTTTTCAAAGATACAATGTAAAGCTAAAAAAACTAACTATTGTAAAATATCAACATTTCAATACCGGAAAACTTTTCAACTTGAACAATCAAATGTAAACAGCTAAAAAACTTTGGTTCCCTTTTAAAAGTTTCGCTAACGAGTCAGTTTTCCTTTTGGCCTCATTTAACTATATCATATAACAAGATCCAGTTACTTGAGTAAACTTCTGACTCTTTCTTAACTTTCATTATTGAGCCTATACAAACAGACAGTATGTATAGAAATAAGAATTTATTATTATTATGAGGAATATGCCTACACTCGCTGGAATTAATTATTTATATTTCCTTGCTCCAGCAGGACAAATTGCGGCGTTGAGTTTCGCCACTAAACACATGAATATCATTTAACTATATTTTTTTTCCTCAGAAATATGTTAAAATTTTCAAATTATGCAACGGATTTTAATGCAGTTTATATTAACAGATATGAGAGATTAACACACGTGCGCACACACAGTAACATTAATCAAACGAGTATATCAAAAAACTATTTCATCTTCGCTCTGTATCCCGCATATAGTAGAGTAGACAAAAGAAATCTATTTACAGCTCTTCTTATCACAGCTCAATTTTCATACACTGTGCTGCTTCACCACGACGGCCTCAGCCTCGAGGAACTTGTGATATATATTAGTAAGAAATATATTTCTGTGCGTTTCTTCGACATAAGGGAAGAGGCATAACCATGCAGTCCTCGTGAGTGAAACCGCGAACCGAACTCTGATTTATCATAAATATAAATAGAAAAATAAATTCACATTTTCGTAATTATTTCTAAGAGTAATTTCCATTATGAAATCTTGAATCGTACTCGAATTACTCAAAAATATTTAATAAAAATTCAAGTGGCACTCAGTGTGCTTGGTAAAAAGTAAAAATCCCTTTCGTTATTTGTAAACTAAACTAAAAGAAAGTGTAATTAAATAACATTTAGAAGTAAAATTACCTACAATTTTGAAATCTAAATTTGAGACGCAATGAAAGTAGAGTATGAATTTATTCGTGATAGTTGTTAAAAAATAATTATATATAAAATATAAAAAAATAATTATATATATATATATATATGTATGCAGAGAAAACCAAGTGTTACTAGTTCACTATTTTTTCACTATTTTTTGCCCAATTTTCAAATGTTGGATCTTACTACCAGAGTGAGGAGATGAAAATAAGTCATTCATCCGAGTTGGAATCGATCCCGCCATTGTTGCGTTTACAATCAGACGCTGTGCTAGTAAGATCCTCAAATAAATAAATTATTATGTCCAAATCAAATCAAATCAGCTGCACGCTGTATCCCACACACAGCACGGTAGGCAGAGGGAACCTAGTGTTAAAACACTCCGTTCCCCACTTGACACAAAATATAAGGTATGGACGTATAAATTTTAAATAAATATTTCACTTCCTCGAGTGAGGATCGAGCCTACAACTAGTCGGTTTACAGTCACACTTTGCGCCATGGCCTTATGGCCTTAACTGACTAATTTATTGTGTAATAAAATTAATAGTGAATTAAGCTTAGCAAAGAGTGGCGTTGAATTCCGCCACTCAAGACGCAATGTCTCAAGGAATTGTTAGAAAGTGAGAAACGGAAGTGTCATCCTGTTACGTGCGGGATACAGCAGCTAAAAAAAACATGATTTATATTATAATATTCAAGATAAAGCTTCCACAAATAACTCATAGTTGGACAAAAAGTGGAAAACAGTGTCTTATCACTGTATTTCTTCCTTATACTCCGTTATATGTAGAAAATATGTATAGCTTACATAAATAAAGCTACATAAACTAATACAATCAACTTGTTATATTTGGTTATGTATGTATATAACGTGTCGTGTCGCGTTCGCACGTCCTAACACAATTTTGTCGGTTCCAATAATCAAACGTGCTCTGACTGTCCAAGCATTTCATTCGTTTGCTAATAAAACTACCAAAATATTTTCACGCTTCGCAGGATACGTATTTAGTGTTGGCGGAACTCAACTCCGCATTGTGTCTACCAGTGCGGGAGAAATTAAAGTAATTTAAATATAATGATTCTCCCGAGCGGGGATGAAACTCGTAACCATCATGTTACGTTATTATATTACACCACCACGGTCTCTCACGAAGTAATAGTACTAGCGTTGGTTACGGATTCGACACCTTCAATGCGCAGCGTTAACTTCCGCGACTCAACACAGAAAAGCGAATTTAAAAGTCAATTTATACTAACAGGTTATAAAATTAAAATGAATATATACACTTTAATTAAGATTATCGCGAAAAATACGTAGCAGTTTCCTCCACAAAGAGCCTACCTCTTAAAGTTCTTTATAAACTCGCTGTATTCTACTTTCTCGATTTACTGCTGCAGTTTTTAATGCTTGGCTTTGAATAAGCTCAAAAGTAAAAAGAATGCATCGCGGAATCTAGTTAAACGGATTTTAATTAGGCGAAAGCTCTATATATATTTTTTTTGTTTTTAATATAGGTATTACTACTGGTATATACATGTATGCACGTTTGTATGAAGAATGTTTAATTTCGAGTAATGTATACCAGAGTTTTAATTTGACATAAAATTTTCCCGAACTAAAATGTAATCTCATCTAAAATTATGTTAAATGTTACTTAGAAATTAGCAGTAGTAGACCTAAAAGTCTTTTGGCATTAAAGTAAAAAGTATATGTGTACATTATTTTTGCTTTTAAATGTATCCTGCACATAGCTGGTTCGGAAGAAGGAACCCGGGAACCTAATGTTAAAATACGCCGTCCCCATTAATGCACTTCTAATCTCCACTTTCCGCCGATTTATCGAGACAAGGCGTGTTCAATAGCGGAACTCCGCATGTGCCTCTGCGCCTTAACGTTCCTCAGTATATGTGTAATATATAAAAGATCTATATAGTATATGACTGCAGCAAGCAATGATCAGTACAGATAATAGTAACATTACATTTTTTATTAAACTTTAATATGAAAAATATGATTTATTTAGGCAAAACCATTAAAAAGATTCTCAAAATAAATTAAATTGTGAAAAAAATTAAATCATTATTAGCCGTCAGTGTAATTAGCTGTCTCGGGTAACGTTATAATGAAATGGAAATGGCTGTAATTAACTATTGAGTTAATTTTCATCTATTTATTTAAATGAGGGTCTAACAAAAAGGTTTTACGACTTAGAAACTGGATACACGTAATGTTATCTAATGTTATTAATGATTATAATATATAAAAGTAGAGTAGTTTACTGTCTTGACACGTTGGTGGGACATTCAAATCCGGTCATTTTTTCTTAGGTTCTCGTTGTGTCCCGCAAGTGGGGGTGGGCAGAGCGAAATTAGTTTTCAGATGTTCGATATAATTTTATAGACAGCTTGCTGAGTGACGGAACTCAACGCTGCGCTCTGCCTAGTTATCAAATTGAGGAATTAAAAATAATTTATTATTCTGAGTGGGAATCGAATCCACTATCGTCGCACTTAACATACAATAAAGTCGTCCAGCCCTGGCCCACGACAGCCATTTCCTTTTTTCATATGTTATTTTAATAGCATGATTGTCTTAAAATATTGCGTATATCTGGCCATGTTTTGCCTTATATATACTACTACTATAACTTTGTGAACTAGATGTATAAATAGAAAAATAAGTGAAAAATAGAGGTCTATCACTGTAATCTCAGTAATTTTTTAAGCTTTTTATTTTTGGTAAGCAAAAATAATATTATTACAATAGTAAATCTGTAATTCTCATAATATATTTTCCTAATATGGTCAAAATTATTCATATTCTATCTTTTGCAAAGGATAGGGAGAGCGTACCACAAAACTCACCATTATCAAAGCAAAAAAAAATTAACTTTGTCATATTACAAGAAAAACACAATGAAACTTCATTTTCTTCGTTTTGGTTCGTTGAAATAAGAAATCTCCTACTCGTATATAAGTGTAAAAAGTTTGTTTCGCGAATAACTTGTCGTCGTCGTTGAATTTCCTTTACGTTATTGACTCGAACTGAGATTATACCTTATAAATATTATTCTAATGTAAAATAGACCTCTTTGCCTATATTATATTGCATCTTGTAAAAAAACCTTCGTGATTTTTGGTTCGATTCCCACTTGGGGAAATTATTATATATAAATCATTTTTATTTTCATCTCCCCCTGGTATAGCAAGGCGTTGAGTTCCGCAAAAAGATAAGCAGCTTAATCTCTCAAAAAACTACGTTACACGCACGTTCAACGTTTTTCTTTGAATTAAAAATGGAAATTAAAAGCAGCACCCAATTTGTTCAGTTCAAACGAAGGTATGCTATACATATAAAAAACTATGGAAATAAAATATTTTCTTGAGTAAAACCTACAAACGTGAGCAGTCAAATAATTTCCAATTATACATTATACAGATGAAAATTAAATGGCATTTTCATTCATACAATTTAATCGATAAATAAAAACGGCATCTCAAGATCGTCCTTAAGATAAATCTTAGAGTTGAAAGGGGGTTTTTATAACCCATATTACGGGCCTAGGTTTATCTGGTAGAGCTACAAGTGTTCAATTGCTTAAATTATACGATAGTGATCTGTCCGTAACAATTGTGGTTTTGGACATTAGTCCAGCCTGGTTATTAAATGAGGCTTAACTTAAGGTAAAAAATATGGCCAATTTTCTTTCCCTTTTTCAGCTTGAATTACTTAGAAGGTTGCTTGTAGGATGGTTGATTATAGTGAATATATTTTTATGTATTTTCTATAAAAAAGCTTTGAACTTTATATTTTCACACTATAATTTAATTAAATAATACGATAAATTTAGTGGTAATTTTTAAATATAAATATAATGTATTATAACATTTAAGTATATATATATTTAAATTTTAGAAAAATATTTCTTAACGAACGATTTTTTATGTAATATTCAAAATAAATATTCTCATTCAAACTTACCAACTATACTGTGTCCTGTACAAAATCATAATTAACAACAATAATCACTTAAAATAGCATAAAATATAAAAAAAATAATAACCACAAAATATACGAAAACGAACTTTAAATAACATAAACTTATAATTCAAAGGTATAAAGTGGGGAGCATCTATGACGCGCATGAACCCCGACGTCCGCGGGATAACTGCGGCTACGGCGTAGCGCTACGCAACAGGCCATGGCTACGATTTATACTCGTAGCAGGCAATAGTTTGAAATCGTTCGTATTTCAAATTTACGCAACGGAATTAATAAGTTACGCTTCGGATCTATTATTAATTAATTTTAAATTTATTAGTGAGATAAACTGAATTAAGGTTTTCTTAATGATTTGTAATATTTTTTAAAAATAAATCAGCTTCACGCTGTATACGGCACTCAACAGTGTAGGCAGAAGGAACCTAGTAATAAGACACTGCGTTCCTCACTTTCGAGCTAATCCTGAAGGCATTGCGAGTTGAGTGGCGGAACTTCACGCCACGTTTTGCCTCGACACTAGCGCTAAGATTTAATGAAAATATATAAAGTAAAGTAAATATAAATATTTAATTTTCTCCAGTGAGGTCCTCTCGGAAACACACCCACAAACGATATGTTTTCAGTTAGATTCTGGTTACTTTTTTAATTTTTAAGTAATAATGTGAATTTATTTTATATACAATAATAAACTGAAGCTAGACAGGATGAAGGATTCTTGATAGAAGACAGTTTCCGCTATGCTTAATAATTTACGTCGTTGAAAGAATGGAAAATACAATGATAATCTTTAATGTGTACATTAAAAGTTTAAATTTTATAAACTCTGAGTTTTTAGCGCTTAGCAAACTATAATAAAATGCTTATATAAATAAAAAAGGAAACTCAATTCTAAAATGAAAATAAATTGATTTTAACTTTGAACATTTTGTATAAAGTATCTTTAACTATTCTGCTTTAAGGTTTTGTTACTGAAAACTCTAGTGTCCATCTTTTTAAGCCGATGTCTGTTATCAATGAAGAAAGAATTATTTAAAACCATATTATGTTTGAACTAATTTTAGCAATTTAGAATTATAGAAATAAAAATGTTTCAAAAAAGTTGCCTGCAAATATATTTATAATGCTTTCAGGATTACTCTCTTCTTATAATTTAATCAAATGATACGATAATATGAGCCAGTCTTTACAATCAATCATTGTGCCCAGATCTAACAACTATACAAAGGAAATTGTTATTGAAATCTTTTTATTAGTATCGAACATGTACGTAATATATACAAACTGACAAAGAAACATATATTAATTAAAAATATATTATAACGTAGATTCATAGGCATAGATCAAAAGTAGAATACAAACATTTTCTACTATTTTACTTTTCTTTAATATGTTCTGATAAAATGTTGATAACTCTTAGACATCTAGTTATTTTATCTTTTTTGCTTATCCATAGATAAGCGATTAATCAGCTACTACAGTAATTACTAAGATTTGATACATTCTTCTAGATTTCATACATTTGATACAGATACATCGGTTAGTATTTTCCGTTTCCGACGACTACTCCTGAGGCAAAAGACGACTGCTGAGAAAATAAGATGTGAAGGTCACGATACACGTGGGCCTCAATCCCATCAGATACCCTCAACACTCTTTACCTGGTCCACGCGCCAGCAGAGAAAGCGGACATTATCAGATAATAAGCACCCTAACCATCAACCTAAGTCAATCAAGAGCGCCCTTTACTTGATACTTAACTCTTGGCCCTCACTGAATCTTATATTGAGACATTCCTTAGGAATGTTTCCTTATGGGGTGAAAGGAACCTGGTTACGTTCTACCTCCAGAAAATACAAGTTTGCGTGTTAACCATTAAGACAAATCCATTTGTCGTGTCACCTTTCTTAAGAAAACTCCTCTCAACGCCCTTAACGTTTCGAGTGACTGCCATTATCACCATTATCTGGGAAGCAATGCCAAGTTCGCCTCAGAGAAACTGTGGATCATAGGCAAGGCAAACACAGAACTTCAAGCTAATGTACTCGTACCCTTAAATAGCTTAGGTTCAGCTTCATATGGAGGTACTGTTTTTATTTCTCCAGTATCCCGTACCTTAGTATCAGCAGTTCTATCCCCAGAATACACAAGTTTGCGTGTTAACTACTAAGACAAATTCATTTCTCGTGTCACCATTTTTTGAGGAAGGTCCTCTCAAAGGGCTGGCACCTCAGTCTCAGCTTGAACCATTTGATCGCATACAACGTACATTTGTTCTAAACGTTGGGGACCAAATGATCTGTTAAAGTGTTGTCTTCCCCTCGCAGTGGGTTCTATACCTCATTTATCACGAAAATGGTTTTGTTTTTCTATCAACACAGTACCTAAATTCAAATAGCATCTTTGCTATCTGGATACGAGGCACTCCACTACTGTGCGGTTTCTTAAGTACCTACTTGCTTTCACGCGCCATGCAAGTGTGAAAAGGTCTACAACATATCTAGCTAATCTGATGTTACAAGTGGGCAGTGACCTTAGCGACTTTAGGCCTTGCCTTTTCCCTAAAAAAACTTAACACTAAGTTCCCTCTGCTTATACTGTTATATGGGAAAAGCGTGTTGATGTAAAACATTTTACGAAAAAGAATTGAGGACAAATGTGATTTATTTTACCAAATTATTATTTTTACATTTTTAAATACATGAATCAAATGAATGACAAAATATTAGTTGCTATACAAGTGAGACAATAATACTTATATTAAATTATCTTTAAATTATTTTAAGCTGATATTGAAGCAGACATCTAAAAAATATTCATGATAATGCGTTTATTATCTATGTTGCCAATAGAAACTTATACATAGTTTATATTTGAAAAGATAATGATTAATTGAGAAAACGTAATGATAAGTAAGGTATCTAAGTAATATATATTAATTTTTTTAGCTTTACAAAATCACGTAATGGGAAACGCTACAGTAATATTTTCAATTTTGAAGCAATTGAAAGTAATTGAAAATTACCATAGCAATAATTTGAGGCCTTTGACGCCGTCATGGCGCAGAGGCTTAGGCGTGCGTGACTATGAGTGCGACAATTGTGAGTTCGATTGATACTCGGAGGAATTTAATATATATTTTTTTATTTTCCTAGTTTTTTTTAATTTCCTTCCGAGACAAAGAAAATAGCGTTGAGTTCTGCCATTCAACATACAACGCCTTTATAATTCCGCGGAAAGTGAGGAACGGAAGTGTCTCAATGGGAACAGAATCTCACAACACTTAGTTCCTAGGATCACCTTTTTCCTATCCTTCCATTTCCAGAATGCAGCGTGACTTAAAAAAATAGTATAAAAACTGGTTGTCTGTAAAACTCGCAAGCTTACGGACGATAATTTTAAAAACATTGTATAATTTTATAAAAAAAATTGAATTGAATTTTTATCAAAGAATTTTGTTTTACTTTTTATAATAAAGAGCTTTATTAAATTTCATATTATATTCTATACATTAACATTTAATTACCCTAGTTAATTAAAATATATTTTTCTTAAATTATACAGATTAATACATACAAGTAATAATTTCCTTTATTTATAAGTAACAACAAACGAATAAATGCTTCACAAGCGCTGAGGGCAATCGTGCGTCTCTACCGCTTGTTGCTCTCGCTTGCACGCTCGGCTCAAGCGGAACGTGACAATAAGTAATACTTTTTCGTGCGTGTAACTAGTGTTCTCGGTTTATAAGACGTTATCATGTCATAAAAGATATAATTTCCCTGTATAAGGAAACCACGACTATCACAGACTGAGCTATTATTATGTTAAAATATATGTCGTAGCTAAAGGATATACAAGCTTCGAGCCACTCTTTGGAGTTTTCCCCAAAATGGGATTCGAATCTTTCATTTTCTGCTCTGTTTTATTATTTTCTAACTCGTAAAAGTTGATTTTGAAATATTATAAAGATTAATATTGTACGTCTGAAAGACAAAAAAAACTGTTTCTCTAAGTATTTAAATAAAGCATACTAAAATGAATAAATCACATTTAGATCTTTGAAATTTACAATGCACTTAAGATAAATAAAATGTGTTTATAGCACAACTTTTATGCGATATTCAAGCTGAATTTAAAGGCATCTTTTGTATTATTTATATTTCTTTTAAAGACACCGTTGAAAAATGACTCGAAGTACGATGTTAGTGAGTTCGATTCTGGCTTAAATATTTAATTTACCATAAAATGAGAATAATTTCTGTTAATTGGCAAAATTTGAATATTTATATTTAATAAAATACCCAGGCCAATGCACAATATCGATGTGTCGAACAATTTATAAAAAAACAATATATTACTTTTTGTATTAGTATTTGACTATGAGAAATTCTAGTATTTTTACTTATCATACTCGTAGAAACTATAAGGTATAAAATCAATGCTGATTTAAATATTTTATTAGTTTTAGGTCACTTCATCATTTTATTCCGTGGGGCCGTAGAGGCAAAGGGGCACAGGCGTGCGACTGTAAGCACAATGGTAGGGGATTCACTTTAATTCAATCCATGTCCTCGTTTTGGAACCGAGGTAAAAGCGTGGCGTTGAGTCCCATCACTCAATAGGCAATGACTCAAGAATTTAGCGGAAAGTGGGGAAAGGAAATGTAAATGCGTGTCTCAATACTAGGTTTCCTGTTCTCCAAGCGCCTATGGTGAGCCTACACGCCTGGTACAGTGTGAAGCTAAAAAAAAACACTTTATTCCTGCCTGAATTAGAGACTCTGTAATTCGAGTGGGTCGACTGTAAGAACTAAATGCCCAATTTTGTCTCGTAAAACTGGAAAATAAAATAATTTAAATACAATGATTTCAACCGTAGCGTTTGGCGCTCCGATCTCTCCCGCTAGGGATAAAGCGTGAAGTTAAGTTAAGTAAGTTACAATAATTTCACATAATAAAGATCGAACTAACAACCTTCACGTTTACATTTCCCATAGTGCCACGATGGTGTCACCATATCCCGATATACATGATCCGTAATTAATTTTATACATTAAAGTTAAGAATGCTGATTGCTAGTACTATACGGATAGTAAAAAATATTCAAAGTATGATTCACATAGGTATTTTGTGCTTAATCTGGAACATGTTTAAAATGGTACAAAAAATAAAAACATGCAAATATTTATTTACGAACACAATCTATCAAGGATGTCAGACATCATCTTTTCATAATTTGTAGACTGATTTGTTTTCCAAATAAAATGAGCGATTGGATTTGTATAGATTGTTTTATGTTAAAAAAATAATGGGCTTACAAAATATTTAAGACGTTTTCGTGGCGCAGTTGGTCTGCTTGTGGATTCAAATTCAAATATAGCATTTTTATTACATTTTCAAGTTTATCGAGCTTATACATTTATATGTATAAGCTGAGAAAATAAGTGAAAGTGAAATAAGTGTATAAAGAAAAGTGCGCAGCGTTGAGGTCTACCGCTCAAGCACTAATAAGGAAAAAAACTCGATTTTTCAAAATATCGAAAATGGCAGACGGACTGTTTTGGCACTGGGTTCCCTTTGGAATCCAAATAATACCCAGGTAATAAAGGTATAGGATAAAGAGAGAACTTATAAAGAAGAGAAGAGAGTGATTTACTACTATATCCTATATGACGACTTATCTACGAGTAGTGACTCGTAGCTAAGTCGTCATATTTGCTTTTGCTGATTGCAACGCAGTTATTTTTATTACACAAAAAGTCTATTACAAGCAAATGATACTTTATTTTTTTCTACTTCTAATCAAATTACTGCGTTAAGTTCCGCCATTCAACACATAATGCCTATAGAATTCAGCGGTAAGTGGAAAACAGATCTGTCTTAATGTGAACGGAGTATCTAAACATTGGATTCCCAGTTTCCCCCTACCTTGCTATGTGCGGGATACGACAGAAAGCTAAAAAAACTTCCTAACAAACTTAACTCGTTTCAAATCATTCCAGCGCCAACACAGTTATATGGGAAACAAAGTTAATCCGAAAACGTATTTGCAGTTTTACAATTATGATGTACTTTTGAAATGAAAATTGTGAATAATTTTAAATTTTTAACGCAAAGGCTTTCATTCAAAGTAGCAGTTCAAAATGCACCAAGAGTTTGAATTTTTTTATGAACATATTCACTCAAAGACCCAAAGTATGTGTATATGAGTTGTAGCCGACAATTTCGTTTGCCTGGAAAGTAGTCTTGTTTTTTCCAGTTTTCAGAGGAATTTCTAGACATCCTTTTCTAGTGATCCCGGAAATTCAACTTTCTACAAATTAGTAATCTTAAATATACATTGTTTTTGAGTCACTCAATTAGCAAAAGTTTTTTTCCGGAATTCGGAGACATTGCGTGTTGAATGGCGAACCTCAACGCCGCACTTTTATCCAGAGCAAAGAAATCTATCGCGTTTAGATTCACACGATTGTACCCGACGTACTTGTGTTACTACTGGGCTGATCTAGAGATCAGATATAATAAAACAGTACAGAGGGATAAAAACAATAATAGAAAACAAAAATATATTTTTAATTTCTTGTCTGTCTGTGTGTATGTATGTATCTTTTTTTAACTCAGATTAATATTTCAAGTTTGTTTTATCAAAATCGGATCATTAAAAAACAGTAATCGTCATTTGAATGAATTTAAGGTATCTATTAGCTTGCTTACGAATATATAGCAATCAATATTTATGTTTATAATATATTTATAATAAATCTGTATTTATTTGTAATAAGTCTGTATTTTTAACTGACTTTCAAAACAAGGAGGGGGTTTTGAATTAATTATTTTAGATTCGATATTCGATTTAATCGATTAATTTTTTTGGATTCAATTTCGATATTGGATTATTTTCTTTGTAATATCCAATCACTTTTACTTCATTCATTATTTTTCTTCAATCATTACAATTATTCTACAACGAATATTATTAATCCTTACACAAATCAATAATTTTACATTTAAAACTCTTCTGAAGGAGTAAATTCAATTAGTCATTGACATCAACACATTTGACTGTCACTGACATTCTGTCAGTCAATTCTGCTTATTAAATGAATAATCATGTATTGGAACGCCATACATAAAGAACAACAACAAAAATCATGTAGTTCAAGCGGACGAAGCCGCTGGCGGGCCGCTAGTATATTGTAATATAATTAATGAAAAAAATCTTTTCCTTTTATTCATTATGAAATAAGAAAATATCATTCCGCTACTCTGTTTTTTATTTTATCGCATAAATATTTTATTATTTTAATGAGAAAAATTTGCACTTATTAAAATTAATAACGTTACAGAATCAATTTTAAAATCAAGCATTTTACACAGAACAAAACTGAAATCGTTATATACCACTATTTAGAAATGCAATATTATATATATACGAGTATGGTATATATATATATTGTAAATTAAAAAAGAAAAAGCCTTGTAATATTTTTAATATTTATTTTACAATTGAAGCATTTAAGAAATTCATGACCTGAAACATATAAACCTACCATGTCTGAAACATATAAAGATCTATACATAAAAAAAAAGGGGACAACATGACTTATTTATTATTTCTACTTGATGACGCTATAATACTTTAATAAAGTAATATTTTTTTATACTTTTTTTTTATGGAATAAGGACAAGGCAAACGAGCGTTCGGGTCACCTGATGGTAAGTGATCACCGCCGCCCACGACCCCGTGCAACCCCGGAGGAGCTTTAAGGTGGAGGTAGACGCGCTTTTTGAAGGTACCGATTTCATATCGACCTGGAAACACTGCCGCGGGTAGGCCATTCCGCAGTTCCGTGGCGCGTGGAAGGAAATTTCTACGAAACCGCACAGTAGTAGAGTGCCACGAATCCAGATGGTGTGGATGATATTTAAGTTTGTGACGTAATGTGCGGTTGGAAAATTCGGCGGCAGGT
>DWGR01000133.1:0-31651 GCA_018247715.1 Heliconius burneyi
CGAGAAAACCAACCATTAGTGCCACACCAAGAGCATGTTTCGTCACAGGAATTACCAATAGTGCGAGAAATGGAAATTTTAAATTATATCCAAAGAAATCCTACGACCAGTTTACGCAGAACAGCCATTCAATTCCAAGTTAGCCACTTTACGGTACACAAAATTTTAAAACGAAACAAACGTCGTCCGTTCAAATAAATAAATGTCGACCAGATCCCCCTAGACGTATATCGTAAAATGTGGTTTCAGTTAGATGGAGCACCCGCACACTCTGGAATGCTTGCTAGAAACACGTTCGCGAGCATATTTGGAGAGCAATGGATCGGAAGGTATGGACCTCGGCGGTGGCCTGCCCGTTCCCCAGACCTCACGCCGCTTGATTTTTTTTTTGTGGGGGCAAGTAAAAAATGAAGTATATGCGTCAGAAGTCCATACAGAAGACGAGCTCCGGCAAAGAATTATGAGTGCTTTTGATAAAATTAAAGACTTAGCCGCGCAGGGGGCTCTACTGAGTAAAGTAAGAAATAATTTGCTACGCAGATGCAATTTATGTATTAATAAGCAAGGAGGACACTTCGAAAGTTTGGATGTATATATATATATATATATATATATATATATATATATATAAAGGATAAAATAGTGCCAGAGCGAAGAAATAGAAATATAAACGTAAATAAATATTTCACTTCCTCGAGTGGGGATCGTACGTACCGTTGCGTTACAGTCACACCTTTGTGCCGCTGCGCCACGACGGCGAAATAGTACTAGCGAAATAATCTAAATGAATTTGTAGATTTATGTAATTAATATTTACAAGACCAAAAAGCGATGCCTCGTTACCGGAACGATAACATGAAACAGTAATTAATTTTACTTAATTCAGGAATCGTAAAGTACTCAAGAGATGAGGGTCTAATGGGGCTTAAGTAAAAGTTTGCTCATGAGACACTAGGAGTAACGTTGGCTGCAAGTCGACCGGAAACCTAACAATGTTACACTATGTTTGTTGACGACAGGTTATAAGTACTAATATAAATTCAATTTACATAAAAAATTGTATGTCGTATAGTAAGTACTGTATAAAATTATATTTTTCTGATTTATGAAAATTAATACTCTATGTTTAAGATAAATACTTAGCACAGATAAGCTTACAATAATGTGCCATTTTGAATAATCTTAGCAATCTGTATATCATAATTATTACATAGCCCGACATTCTAACTGTGCCATTATATAATGCCACAATATGAAGAAATAGCTTAAGCTGTAGAGTCCAAAAACAGAATCTAAATTTATTGAAGTAAAAAACAATTAAAACTGTTTTTTGCGTACGTTTAGCCATCACAGCAAATAGAGATAACATTTATAATCTGTTGCTGTTTGATAAATTATGTAAAAAAATACAAACATGCCGGGACATGTTGTGTACAAAAACATCTAAATCGTTCACTGGCGTATACCAAACATGAAGCAGCATTTTATTGCTAACAGCCGCGTCGCTTAAACGCCGCGTTGTGATCGGAAATTTCAATTATTATTTAGCTTATTCAATCAATTCAATCAATTATTTGTAAAAATATTTATTAATTGCTATCACAGAATAGGTGGCGATTATATCCTATGGTAAATATTACTAAGGTATGGTTATGGTATATATTACTTATGTAAATGTGAAGCGCACGCTGATAGCGCGCGGTAATGTATTTCCATCTTCTTCAGTATTATGGAAATGCGAATATTTAAACAGCTGAGTAAAATAACCTCAGAGACAAGACGTCGTTAGCTTAATCGGTATCTTCATTACCTGCAGTAAAAAATGTTTTACCATCTGTGAAAAATGTTAGTAACTCATTTATAATATCACATTTTGCATTAAATTAAGTATATGGTCTTACTGTGAGAGTATGTCGTCTAGCTAACACTATTGTAAGTGGACTGTCAACAGCATGTCTGTTGTGTTCCTATCGTCTCCTTCGATGTGAATTTTATAACTCGAAGATGCATAGAACGAGAGCAGTGCCAAAGGCAGCAGCCGTCAGTCGTAGGCGGTACTTTAAGAAAGTTCGATTAACGAGTTCTGAAGATTTAGTGATATCGTAATCGCAAAAGAATTATTTGTTCCAATGTTTTTTCGCTATTTTCACTAAAGTGTGATTAATTATACTAAAACTTTCATTTAAAATGTTTATAATTATAATCTCGGCCCCCTTTTGATATTTATAAAATTACGCTATAAATAATATAATAATATTAAAATTTTACATAAAAATCTGTGAGAAGGCAGCGCATTTACGTGTTTTACGAAGCAATTTAAAAATTTAGTATGCTCGTTTTTATGATAACTTAATTTTCTGCTACACAGAAATGTAAAAAACCTTATTAAAATGAAATATACACGTATCGTCTGTGTTAAAATATAAGCGAATGCAAGTAAAATTCGTTTAGATTTAAAATTTAGCAAGAAAAAGTAAGTCGGCAGGCCCGTAGCGTTAAATGTACGTAATTACACATTTTTGATATGTTCACAGCTTTGCTAATTTTCAAAATGACTAGACATACATACATGTCGGCGTGGGTAATAATTAATTTAAATATTGAGAATAAATTCATGATTGGTCAATTAATTTCAAAAGATGTTTTAACAAGTGAAACTAGAAATAATATTTAAAGCTAATAATCGTAAAATATTGTAAATGTCAAATGAATAAACAAACCAATTGGTACGTATCTAACTAGAAGCTTTTTTTCAGTTATTTTATTTAGAAATGAAATACTAAATTGCGATACGACCAATACCAATTATGCTTTGTCGCTTGAAATATTAGCTCCGAATAAAATGAAACTTTATGTTCGGATGCACAATTCAATATTTACAACTTTTGATTGTTTTTTTTTATAAAAGTCAAACTGTAAATACTTCAGTTTTAGACTTGTTGATATTTAAATGGGCAGTCACAAGTATGTATATAGATACTTAGCAGAATTAAATTAACTTAAATTGAGGCCCTTATGAGAGCTCCCTCTCACCTGCAGGGTCGCGTCACCATTATTACCCTCTCGGCGTACTACAGAGTGCCGTGAGCCATTACACCTCAAAGCTCTTGGTTTCACCTTCGCAGCCATTACTTAAGCCATGTGATTATAGTTTACGAGGGTTAAATTAATTATTAAATATTATTTCTTCTTATACAAAATTAATACTTTAATATAAAGCATAATAGCTTTAAAACTGTTGGACTGAAGAAACATTAGAATACAAGTTACTTAGATAATTAAAATTTCTAATAACAGTAAGTTAGCAGTTAACGCCTTAATGATGTTCGTAGCTAATATGGAGCAAAGAAGATTAAGAAAAGTTGTTGTGTATTAACTATAAGATGTTTTTTTTTCAAAGCAAATGGAACATTCTTGTTGGAACTACGAATTCACACTAAAAAAGTTTTAATATTTTTCACATTAGCAATCTTGAGTGCTTTGCGGGTATACATTACATATTAAAACGGGAAAGGATAATTCGATATATTCATTTTAATTATTCGTTACAAAATTGTGAGTATAGTAGATCTCGGCTGCATGATGTTTCCCGCGAAGGGACCGGCTAGACAGAAAACAGGTGCTTCAAAGTGGTCACTAGGTAGTGACAAGACTTTCTATACTCCGCTTGCCTCCCGCATTCCAGACTTCGCATATCAAATGGTAGAACTGAAAATAAATTAACTTGTAACATAATAAAACAATGAAAACGTTATGTAAATAATAATTATTGTCTAATAATGTTAAGCATTGTGAGGTCATTTACTAATCTGGCGAATTATTGGTAAATTTTATGCGTACTTTATAATTAGGAAATGATAAAATCGATACCGGTATAATATGCAGTGAAGGCAAGCGGAGGCAATTACGCCGGTGATGGCCAAGTTCAATTAAAGGCAAACTTACACTATGACCTGAGCCCGTTACATGTTCATTAGCCCAAATTGGTCAAATCATTTATTTTTAATAAAAAAATATTTAAATAAATTCGATAAATTTATCGAAGCGTAAGATAAATTATAATTATAAAAATACTTATAATTATAATTTATCTTACGCTTCGTTCCCCACTTTCCGCCGAATTCTCCTCCAGAGGTATTGCCTGCTGAGTGTTGTAACTCAACGCCGCGCTTTGGCTCGACACCAGAACGAAGAAATAAAAATATAAATGTAAATAAATATTACACATCAACAACCGTCGCGTTATAGTCACATTCTCGTTACGCTGCGCCACGACGGCCTTTTTTTTTAATTTGCATTATGTAATGTCCAATATTTTTTACTAACTACTGTTTTTTACTTACACTGTTAGACTTCGGGTCAACTTACATCCAAAGGTTTCCTTTAGTTTTTCTTACAAAATTTTTTTACTTAAGCCCCATCGGATCCTTTTAAGTAATTTTAATTTACGATTCCTGAATTGGTTATAAAGTTTATAAATATTTTATGATTCTTTTGACTATTGCGAATTTTCGTTATTATTATTTTATATTTATAAAAAGTGTATAAATAAGTTATTTTTTATTTTTTTAACCTTTTTCAAATGTTATATTACACGTTCAAATAACGTAGTTTCTCATTTAATATTAGCAAAATTTTATTTTGTATAATTAAAAATTGTATAGACATATTAAATCAGTTGTTTTTATCTGAAGATAATTTTATTTGATGATATCTTTATCTTACGGTTGTTTTTCCGTATAAAATTCTATCTGTATTATTTCGAGAGCCGTCTTAATGTATTCATAACGTCAAATCTTCGTTTCCATATTTGGTAGGATCCAAGTTTATGAAGTTTAATATCAAGATTTGTAGAATCAGAGGAGTTAGTTTGAATTTGATACTCCGATGAAAGGTTTAGTTTGTTAGTAGATATTTGCAAGTGGATTAATAACGTCTTATCGGAGACAGCAGGGAAAGTTTGGAGCAGTAATTGAGATCTCCTAGTTCCGTCTTTGTCGCAAATAACATAGATATCATTCTTGGAACGGTTCCAAGCCAGTGTGGTGATTGTGATATAAATCCTTAAATATTGTATTTTAAATAGGGTCAGTACTGAGCGTCGATTCGAAATAATTTATGTCAGCGGCAAGGTAATTATGAATTTATGTTGGAGGTATTAATAGAACATCTGTGTAAAAGTAAAAAAAAATTAAATCAGCTTCACGCTGTATCCCGCACACAACTGGGTAGGCAGAGGGAACCGTGTTAAGACATCCCGTCCCCACGTTTCTGGTGAATTCGAGAGACATTGCATTTTGATTGGCAGAATTTAAATCCACGCTTTGCCTCAACACCAGAGCGAAGAAATCGAAATATAAACGTAAATAAATATTTCATTTCCTCGCGTGGGTATTGAACCCACAACCATCGCGTTACAGTCATACCCTTGTGCCGCTGCGCCACAATGGCCTGTGTAAAAGTATATTTTAGTATTTCACATAAAAAATGAAAGGAGAGATTTGATGAGAGAGATTGTTATGCTTCTTATAATTTCGAATTATGTTTAGATTACGTAGTAGTCCCAGGTGGCAAGTTATCAATCGTCTTTGTTATTGAAACTTAGATGTTCTTGTGTTATTTGGTGATGGGAATTTGGTGAATCTTTCCAGAAATATATCAGTTTTACATAGCGACGATATAAGGTTATTTGACAAGCCCATTCTGCAACGAAAATGTGTTCCTTTATCCTATTTGTTTTTGAAAATTCTTGACTTATCGGAAAAAACAGGTAGGTACGTACACCAGCACGCACTAGCGGTAAAGTATATATAAGCAAAGTTACGTACATGCTTATTTTATAATTATCAACCATATAATATTAGTGGGGACCGGAGTGTCTTAACACTAGGTTCCTTCTATCTACCATGTTGTGTGCGGGATACAGCGTGAAGCAGTTTTTTTTATATTATATCATATGTTTGGAATGAATTTTATTTAAACATTTTAGCTGTCATAACAAAGCCACTGATAGAGTACCGATAGTACATTTATGCTCTTTTTGTTGGGTTATTAATATATGTTCACATTATTATCTCCAATAGTAAAAAAATCTCTATTACAGATAAAGTTACCACAGAAATATGATCTTACTTTAGTTGTGGAATACACTTGAAAAAGAAATTTCTTAATTATTAATTGATGATTAAATTTATGGCATAGTTGTAGCATGTGACTAAATGTGAATATAAAAGGCTCATTTAATTTTGATGAAGTATAATTTAATATAAAGGTACACATGTGCATAAATGCATGAAGTTAACGCCTGTATAAAAGCGTGATACAATTTTCAATTCTATATACCCATTGTAAGGCAAACAAAGTCATAAATCATTCATCTGCCGATCTGTCTAAGTAAATAGTATTATAATAATTATAATTTTATACAGAACTCCAAAAAATATCAATCACATTGTATCATTTTTTGTTCAAAAGAAACAACCGAATTTTTGTGGCACTATATTGCTATGATAGTACTATAAGTAACTAACAAGAAATAAAGTATAAAAAATATATAAAAACAATGACCGATAGTTAAAATATTACCTACTTTTTTTTAAGATTTTTTTAAAATATTTCTACTACGTTTATATCTCAAGCACATGATCCATGAAAAGAAATCATAAAAATCTATTCAGAATTTCAAATATCGTCAATCGAAATTCAATAAAGGCGATTTATGTCAGTCGTTGCTCACCGTTGCGCTGTGCTGGCGGCAGACGGGTTATTGGCGAGGCTCCAGCTCTCTTGTCTACAAGAAGTAGATCAGCTTAAACTAATAGCGAAAAATTCTCTCTTATTTCTAAGATAAATGATAGAATTATTAAGCTTACCTAGTTGTTAAGTATGTAATGTTTTTTGTTTTGATTCTATTGCGATGGCGAAGGCCTTTCATAGTGTGTGGCATGGAGCGCTCCTTGCTAAACTTCCATCCTATGGGGTTCCCGAGAATTTATGCAAGTGGATCGCCAGCTTTTTCACTGGGCGCAGTATCAAGGTCGCTGTAGACGATTTCTGCTCCAAACTTATGCCCGTGAACGCTGGCATTCCCCAAGGCTGCGTGCTGTCCCCTACGCTGTTTCTTCTGCATATCAATGACATGTTAGAGGATTCATTGCTCAAGCATTCATTGCTATGCGGATGATAGCACGGTGGACGCTGTTCTTCAAGAACTTTCTCGGGAAAACGCTGAACAGTGCCGAACTTGTGTCTTCTGTTGAGACATCCCTTGAGAATGCCTCTTCATGGGGTGAAAGGAACTTGGTTCAATTTAACCCCCTGAAGACACGAGTTTGCGCGTTAACCACAAAAAAAAATCCCATTTATCGTATCGCCAGTCTTTCAGAACATCCCTCTTACAGCCGCGCCCAGTATCAGCATATTGGGCCTTAATGTTTCGTTTGATATATATATGGTATAGTATGACATAGATATGGTTATTTAAAATTATTAATTTATGAAAAAGGATTTGTTAAATATATTAGCTTACTTTTAAGCTAGACTCATTTTCAACAATTACAATATTGTACGAAATTTTAAATATTTAATTAAAAGGCGACCCGAGTTATCAAAAGCATATTCTACCAAACTCGTCACAATTATATTGAATACCACGAGCTTTAAACAGAGATAACATTTTGGAATCGATTTAAAATCTTTTAACTATTTGTGCTTGGATTTTTTTTAAAAAAACATTAAGTTCTATACTTTCAAAAGTTGTTTTTTTAATTAACACGTTTTGAAATTCCATTTAATGAAGTAGTAAAAGTTATATGGCATAGCAATATAGTTATGTATAACGTTCCTTTGTACAACAAATAATAATGAAATTTAATTAATTATTCTATTTTCAGGGATCAGTTATGGAATGTTAGCGCAATCACTTGTTCGCATATAACCTGATTTCCCCTATCGAGTGACTTTGATGTGTAATCCCCATTGTAATGTCCTGAATTTATTGGAAATGTCGTTTGTTAGAACTGTGAAATACGCACGAACAAATGAGCTCACACCGATTGATTACCCGCACTAACTGATTTATAATTAAGGAGCTAGTTCAAAACGTTTCACTGTTCTAATGTTCTGATTAAATATCAGTTTTTTGTACAAGATAGGTTTTTTTTTATTGTTATAACTAATGTATCCAAATAAACGTTTTTACTATTGGTATTATTATCATAGACTCATAGAGCAATTTAAGGTTTGTAAACATCTCAGTTTATTTTATAAAGTTACATACATATACATCACTTAGTCTATCATAAGTAGTTGAGGAGTCTTGGTAGTTTTCACGATTAGATTTTTTCAGCTGCACAGTGCTTTATGTGATCATAAAAGCTTGTAGCGCGATTAACTTGTAAGTAACTAGTTTATCTACTAATTTAATTATGTTAAATCTGTTATGTTTAAAATTTTAAAGTTTCAATTTAATTAAATATTGATTAACAGACAAGCTTTTATGATCGTATATATTGTGTAAGGTTATGAGTTGAAAGTTAAAATAAAAAAAATCTCGTTCTTAGAGCGTTTAAATAAAAGCTTTTTCTGAAAAGGTTTTTTGCTTTTAATTTATTAATTTTATATTTTCTCGAAAATTATACGCAAATTACATGCTATAAATGCGGAAGTGTATAGTCATTAAATTTCCTTGATGAAGGAATAACTTTCGCCCGTTAGTTTTAATATGCATATCAAATAAAAAACAGTACTTGCGAACTAGTAATCACGGACTTTTTTTATAGAACTAATTAAATAGATATTTTTATCATACAAAGTACTGATATATAATTAACTATTTTTACAACGCACACATTTGAAACAATCCGATGGCGTTCATTATTATTGTTATTACGTGATTTAAGGTTAACTAAGAGTTACACCGTTCTATTATATATCCTATAGCACTTCTGAGGAACGCAGTTTTCACACAAAACAAAAAAAAATAAATCGGCCCAGTAAATCGGTAAAACAAAAAAAAAGTAGATCCCGAGATCTTAGCGTTTAAAAAGACAAATAAACAAACATAGGCATAAAAAACAGATACCTGCAGATTTAAACAAAAGGTCTTGGCTTTATACTTGATATTGACCTATCTTACGCCAATACCAATTATAAACCTTTTACCGGGTACTACAGTAAAATATGGATGGTGCAAACTAGATTGAGAACGGCTTTATTTATACAAATTGCGATTACATCAAAAAAGCCGCGTCTTAGGTGATGGCTGTATATAAATTGTAATTTCATTCTGCGTTGGTTGCAGATTTTTCTATTTAGATATTTAAATATAGATAAAATTTAGTGCCGCAGTGGCACAACGTCTAGATGTAAGCGCCGTGGTTATAGGTTCGATTCCCAATATGGAGAATTAATCTAAATCTTAATGTGTGATGTTTAGGAAAGTTTTACTATTATGTATGTATATATATTATCTAATATGTGTGGATTTACATTTCTTATAACTTTTTTGAAAAACATTGAATTTGAGCTAAGTAAAATTGAGCTAATTCCATCTATATAACTTAAGCTCGTTTAAAAAGAATGAATAATTTGGGGCCAGTCGTGGCGTGGGGGGCAAAAGTGTGTAACTGTAAAAGTTTGTTGTGATTTAAATCCTCACTCGAGGAAATTAAATATTTTTTTAAATTTATATTTTCATTATATTCTTCGATCTGTCTTTTTTAAAATTTTTTTAATGGAAAAAGCATGGCAAACGAGCGTACGGGTCATCTGATAGTAAGTGATCACCGTCACCCACGACACCGCGTAACATCAGAGGAGCTACTGGTGCGTTGCCAGCTTTTGAGGACAAACTGTGGCGTTGAGCTTCGTCACTCAGTACGCAATGCTTACTGAATTAAGCGAAAAATAGGGTACGGAGTGTCTGACACTAGATCCCCTCGACTTACCCTGTTGTGTGTGCGAAGAAAAAATTTAAAAAAACTTTATATGACAAATATATACGGAAAAAACCAAATACTCAAATAAAAGAGGCTTTTCTTATTATTATGAGTTCAATACTTACGCTTGATCTAATAATGTCAATTGAAGTGTAAATTTAAAACAGTTTCACTTTGTTTGGTCTAGTAAAAATATTGTCTCGACGTTTACGGACAATGAAGGCAACGGACTCTGTTATCTCTACGACTGGAAGTAAAGTCTTAGCAACTTTTGCTCAGAAATTTTACAAAGTTTACAGTCAGGCTACAGTCTAGCACTCATTTTCTAACATAAAATACTCATGCTTTCTAGGGAATCTCATCATTCACGTTATTAAAATTTTGCAAATAAATGAAGAGAAAATCAATTCCTTTTTAATTTCCTTGTTGTTGTTGTTTACTTTTCTAATTTTGTTGGGTAGGTAGGGATTATCAAAAGTCCTACATAATATTGTTTCTCAATTTCCACGAACTAGGAACTGCATCTTATTAAAGTTTCCATTAAAAACTTTAATATGAGGATATTTAAAGATATAATGGTAATATTAATAAATCGGGTAAATTTAACCTTAACTGCTAAAAATTGTAACAAAATCCGGCCACCACCAACCAATTGATGTTTCATTTTTGTTTCCCCATTTTCTTTCCAAAAATGCAACATTTAATTTTGCTACCCAATACATAATATCTCTTTTACATTTTTAATCTGAAATGGAAAAGTTAAATCATTCATGTGAGATTAAAAAATGTTGCAAATTTTAGATTTATATAAATTATAAATTATACCTCAATATATAGATAAGTTCAGGTATATAATCGTATGCAGCAGGTACTATTTTATGTTTCTTTTACATTACGATACTGGTAACTCTAGAAAGTTAAATTTTCAATGTATAAAGCCGAGATTGAAATCGCGACCCTTTCGTAAAACGCGAGCCAATCGTCCTCTTTCGTTGGCACTGCTTTCTACTTCTTCACTGTGGGAATTCCCCCGTATTCAATATATGTAAAGTATTCCTCTTATTTTATATGCGACTTAAGTAAGTTTTTACACAAACCTTACAGAAAAGAAGAATCTGGTCGTTACAAATATTTCATATACTTAACCGACCCTTGTTTTGCAAATTTTCGTATTCAATGTTTCAATTATTACTAACATATTAACAGAATGATCATTATACATTTCTGGTTCACAGCAGGATAGGCAGGGAACCTATCCTAGTATCCTATACCTATAGTATTAAGATACTCCATTCTTCTGACTGGCTTCGTATATTTAATGAAAAATTTACAAACCTACCTACGCTACGGTTGCGAAAGAGCACTGAAACTTGTAGTAAATTATGATAGACAACAAAAGCCACAGTGAATTTTATTGAAGGAGGAACAAAAGCACAACTGAAAACAAGGTTACGCGAAATCTAATTTTGTTTTGTAATTTAGTTTACTTATATAGCAATAAATATTTTTCTATGTTCCCTCTGCCTACCATGTTGTGTACGGGATACAGCGTAAAGCTGATTTTTAATTTTGTTAGTAGGTAATTACATTCTGTTGTATATAAAATTTAAATTCAATTTTATTTTAGTAGTTGGAGAAAATGATGAAACCAATAAAATTACATTATTTAGTAAAGTTGAATTATTTACTTCATACCTTAACACCCAGAATACTTTGATCAGTAAAAGCAAGGATGGTTGTAGGTTCAATCCCCACCGGGGTCAATAAATTATTATGTTTTCCCAACTCTAGAATTCGTGTGGAAATCGGAAAACAAGGACTCTTAATATTAATTTCTCTCCTGATACTAACGATGTATATACATACACAACGAAAGAATTATACATAAAATAGTTTTATTTATGTAGACAAGAGTTACTTTATGCTTCGAGGGCGGCTTATAAAATGGCACGTCTTATTTATCATCAGTTGGACGTGAAGTAAGAAGAAATTAGATTTTGGCTCAGCTGTCAGTCCCTGGAGGGCTTTCTTCCAAAAGCAATATTATAATTTTTAGTAAAATATAGGAAATTTTATAGTAAGTTACTACATAAAATGATTACAAAGTAAGGTATATTGCGAAAATTCAGAAAAATCTAATTTTTTAAAGATATCTCAATCAGAATAATTAAGCCATGTCATTCTACAAAACATTATGTAAAATTAATAGCTCTCCGTCACAACAACGGTATGTAAGAGTAAGCAATCTTTTAGAGTAAATAAAATTTCTTTTATATCTTGCGCTCTATATACCATCCGGCAGCAACTAAATAATCCATACATCCTCCTCTAATACTGACGTGCAATCTCCGGTGCCATCAATCAGGGAAGCGAGATAGATATATTTAGAGAGACAAAGACAAAACACGGAAATATACGTTTATATTCGATCGTATTGTTTTCGCTAACGATCATAAATTACTAAAGTGTTATATCTATAATATAATATCTAATAACGGTTCACGTATAAATTTCAAACACTATTGTGTATGGGTAGACACTGTAAATAATTATTATTATCGGAATAGCGATTGTTATCTAATTGTGTTTATATTATAAATTAATTAACGGTACGTACAAAATTAAATTAAATGAAAGCAAAATATTATTAATAATTTTGTTCTATTGAATACTTCGAATGTGCATAATGTATTTTATCCATTGCGTATCTTCCGTAGGGTTGTCCCATGAGTGCCTAGTAAAAAAACTTAGTGTCGCATCACTTAAATTAAGGAGATAAAGAAAGAACCTAAAAAAAATATTTAGAGACGGAATAAATATATAATACTTAATATACCAATGGATGACCTTAGATTACTTTTTAAATAAGACATGATTGTAAAATTTATATATATTTTAAATAAAATACAATAAATTAACATACACATATCTACGTTTGAAGAGGCCAGTCATCGAGGGACACAAAGTGTGGCTATAAGTGCGATTGGTTGTGGGTTCAGTCACTTCGATCCCCTCTCAAGGAAGTTAAATATTTACTTAGATATACATTTCCATTTCTTCGCTCTAGTGTCAAGGCAAAGCACGGTATTGAGTGCCACTATTTAACACGCAATACCTCCAGAATTCGTCGGAAAGGTGGAAATGGAGTGCTTTAACGCTAGGTTCTCTCTGCCTTCAAAGTTAAATTATTACAATATGCTAAAAATATCGTTATATATCATTTTTCTGTAACAGTGTGTACCGTGGATATGAGTAGTAAAATAAATAAATAACAACAATAATATGCATCGCAATACATATAATTAGCATAGTTGATTGTCTTCAGAATTTGATGGTTTTTTTTCTTTTTTTTTATGGAAAAAGACATGGCAAACGAGCGTACGGGTCACCTGATGGTAAGTGATCATCGCCGCCCATGACCCCGCGTAACACCAGAGAAGCTACTGGGGCGTTGCCAGCTTTTGAGATGGTTGGGCGCCGGAGCTCGGCATCGCCTAATACGAAACGCAGTGGGATAAAGCCACTATTTCACGCCGGTTTAAAATGCCGGGGGTGGTAATGATCCGGTCGAGTCTGCCCATGCGTGTCGCCATTGCTGGCGACGTGACTCTCCAACTCGTACTTTAGTCGCCTCTTACAACACCACCAGTACCAGGGTGATTCTATTCTAAGCCGGGAACACACGGCATGGGGAACAATTCTCTCTGCCTACCCTGCATGTGCGGGATACAGGGGACGCTATAAAATATATCGTACTCGACAGTAAATATAGAAACCGGTAATCATTTACTTGAAAGCAACGATCGCGTCAGGCGCTTGTTAGATTATGTTTACATTCAATCATCTCGGTAGGACCATCTGAGGAGTACCGTTGCAAGTTTTTGGTTTCCCGCCCAAGTGCTGACGGCCCATAATGCACTCTGCAGTGACTAGATTAACATGGTGTCTAATTTATGTAATTATATTATCAGTTTTGTATTATTTACTTTTAGCCTCCTGCGGTCTTATATATTTTTCCTAATATTATTAATATGACCTATAAAATACTTTATAAAAAGAACAAAATCGAGGAAAAGAACGACCTGATACTTTATAGTAGCTTCTTTGTTTGATTTGATTGATTTGTAAGGAAATACACCTTTTTTGCTAGAACAAACATTATTGATATATATTTAATGATACTTTTTTTCTTTAATTTTTAATAATTTTTTGTCTCAAAATGCCTTCTATTCCTTTTGTTTTTTTTTTCAATTCTTTTTAGTCACAAGATGTCTTATTTATAAAAGATTGATAAAGAATGTCGCGGATTTTATTTTAGAACTAATGAAATTTAATGTTTTTGTAGTACAATGTAGTTACATATATTTAACTGAGACTGAACAATCGAAAATGGAAAGAATGGAAATCTGAGAATGGAAATCGAACCTACAACCGTCACGTTCACACTTGTGTCTTTGCGCCCCGATGACCTCATATAATCAAAATATTATCCTTTGCGTGTATGTAAAAATAAGTAATAAATGGTCAGTGCAATCCTCATATTCACAGAAAATATGTTTAAGCATTCACAAAGTTAAAGTAAACATTCAATGGACAGGTAGTGGAAGGTAACGAGTCGCCGGCTCTTTGATCTCACTTCCTTTAGTTTCTTTGAGAGCTGATTGAGCGTAGCACTTTACGTGCATACGAGAACGTCTGCACTGAGCTCCTAGGGATTAAGTTTATCAAAGAAACTTTACACTTTTAGGCTTTCCACTTCGTAGCAGAAAATATAGAGATAACGTTATCTTCTTTTAAGATTGCAATCTTTCTTAATCTGAAATCTATAAATTGTCTATAATTACTTATTGTTGTTTGCAAATATTATTAAATTATTTTGTTTTTTTGTACATTTCTGTGTAAATTATATTAATTTGGAAACATTTTAATTTGATCGAAACAGTATATTACAAGTTAGTAACTCTTTTTTCTAAAATTGTATGTTCAGCATCTCACGGGACTCATTTGTCGTCTATACTCACATATCGCCACATCCATACAAATATCCCATTAGACTTCGTTTGTATAAAAAGAGCATCAATCACATATGTAGGTACATGTGATACCTACATTTGCGTCGATCAGCAAAACTTTGGGAAAAAGGTGTTTCCTCGTGGTAGCAGCGCGTCAGTGGAACGACTTTGATATATTATTTGCTCTTCGATCAATTTTACGTTCTTTCGATAATTACATAGAATAATTAAACTTAGTAGTGGCGCAGGGGTACAAAGTGCGATTGTAAAAGACTGGTTGTCAGTTCGCTTCCCACTTGAGAACATGAAATATTTATTAAAATTTATATATCCACCTAGTTCCAGTCTAACTAGTCCATTTAAACGTTCCTAAATAAATCCGCTTATGTTTTTCACTTCTTTTTCAATCCGTCCAAACCAATTATAATCCTCGAACCGAACTGTGTAGGAAAATATCGATGGTGCAAACTAGATTGAGAATGGCTTCATTAATATATATTGGGATTATATAAAAAAACCCGTGGCTTATGTGATAGCTGTATATAAATTTTAATCTCATCCTGCGTAGGTTGCGAATTTTGCGGAACAAAACAAAGCGCAGAGTTGAGATCTGCCACTCAACACGCAAGGTCTCAAAAGGTCTACTAATAGACATACTACAAATTGTTTACTAGCGGCCCACCCACTTACCACTAGTTTTATTATGCTGCATTTGCCAATATATCGATTATAACATTAATACATTCAATCACGACCAACTTGTTTTTTATAATTCAGACCAAATCAGAAAACAACCAACCAGATTTCGAATAAAACAACATATAACGCACGTGCATTTAAAAAATCTATTGGTCTGACTATCCAGTTGAGTGTGTGTTTGAGCCATACTGACGGGTTTGTTTATATCTATTTTTATAGATTTTTGAATTTTACTCTTATTTTCTTATGGTCGTTTTGATATATAAAGCGCGCCACGGAATTTTGCCAATGCACAATGTCTTGAAAATTACTGGGTTCTTTGTTGCTGGTGCGTCAAAAACATAAAGCTGTATTTCAACTCGAGTGCGACGAAACCCAAAAGGAGGGTTGTGTTTCCCTTTTCCTTTATATCCTAAGTATCCGTATCCGAGTAAGCATAGGGAAACTAGCATTTTGTTCCACACGTTATTTGGGAAGTCAATAACAACCTGTGTACAACTATTTTATTTCACTTTAATGACATATTAACTGCGTTTGAATATAATATACATTTATGTTTAAGTATAATTATTCTACTTGTTATCAAAGATAACGGTCATACTTGAGAGAAAACACAATCCCTGTCCTCAGGCAATGTGCGTGAAACACAGCGCATTGTAAGCCAAGCGCGCCCTCTGTGTAAGAGACCGGCGCCGCTTGAATACAAGTTCATGTAGAATCTTCCTCCGGCAATATTTGTATAATGAGAGTTATCTTTAATGTTTTGCTTGTTTGTTAACTTAGTTCGTGCGAGCCAAATATGTTTCGAGGAAGTGTATTTATTTCATTAATTCTAATGAAATTATAATACATAATTTATTTCGATGGTCTAAATAACTGATGTGAAACTCTATTAGCCCGTCTTAGCGATAACATATATCAATATAGCGTATCGTAAAAGTTAGTCAATATGATCATTTTCTCTCGACGTAAAGGCGAAGGTCACGTATCTATCGGAACTTAGCGAACTAATAGAGAATATTAAAAAGTCACTCTGCTTTCCCAACAAGGACTTACAATCTAATCAACCATATCCAAACTTCACTTATAACACATCAAATGTTACTTCTTAGTAGGTCGAATAACACAACCCTTCCTCACTGTTTTCGTGACTTACTAATATTTTTCAATAAAAGGGAATGTGTGTTGTTCGAAGAGAAAGAGATATAGTTCCTTCAGGAAATGGGCCCTTTGTCAGCCTTTTGAGTATTAGTGATTTTCTTTGTTAGACTACTCTTTCGAAAGGGATGACGTCGAAGAAAAAAGGGATTGCGTTAATGATTATATATGTGATATTTTAAAACTACTTTTAAAAAATAGTACTTTACTCTTATATTATAGATGTAGCTTAAATTGAATATGATTGTAAAAAAAATATTTACTCATATAAATTTCTAAATGTTGTTTTTTATATAAGTGAGTGCTTTAAAATTACCTTCATAACATCCAGTGGCTTGAGAAGTATGTTGTTACATTGGCTAACCATTTTTACTCTACATTCGTATGTATATAGATAATTTGTTTAAAAATATGTTAGTTCATATGTAATAAAGACTTTATATATTTGTAGATACAAGTAAAATGACTTCCAGATTGAAATAATTTACAATTGCAAAAAAAACATTTTTAAATATAATTATATACCTACGATATAATACGTATGATAAAACGAAGTGATTTGTTATATTATACAAGTAAGATAAGAGAAACTAGTTACAAGCTGAGTTGCATATAAAGGGGTATTTTTCTGTGTAACCGCGGAAATTCCGGACTCAATATCCGGAATTATATAGAACAAGACACGACAACACGGATCGACCGCTCAAGAAAGAATATATTTGTTTAGTACTAAAAAGGTTTAAAGCTTATTTATTTGTGAGAATGTTAAGGCTTATTCACTTCAGACGCATGAAGCACATGCCAATAAAGCCTAACTGATTGATTTTCAGTTAGCAAAGCCAAACGTTTATAAACGACCGTAAGCTATCATGCGGTCGACAGCGCTCTATATTCTAACTACGTTATCCCACAACAGCGATATAGCTGACTGAAATAAAATCTTATATTATGTGCATGTTAAAAGTTAAAGTTGAAGTTGATTATAAGCAACTTCACGCTGGGTAGGCAGAGGGAGCCTAGTGTTAAGACACTCCGTTCCGCACATTCTGCCGAATTCATGAGGCATTGCGTTGCGAGTGGCGGAACTCAACGCCGCGCTTCGCTAGAGAGAAAGAATTAAAATACAAATGTAAATAAATATTTTATTTCCAACAGTGGGGATCAAACCCACAACCAACACATGAAAGTTATTTCAATATTTATATTTTTAAACAAAAGTTTGTTTATAAAATAAAATTTAAATTATCTTTAATTATAAAACAATTTATTAAATATTTTATACAATAATCTTATGAAAATATTATTCTACAGTTGCAGATTTTCTTGTAAATTTTTCTTTTATAATTTTTTTGTTTTTGTTTTATGTCAATATGTTTTTCGATTTCATTTAAGTAAAGATCTACATTAAACTTTGTATTAAAATTCAAAACTACCACTATTTTTTGTCATATTTATACAGCTTATGCATGTGTAAGTACAGAGTATTTAGAATAGTCCAATTTAGCTGAGATACATAATTGATACACTAAGAGCCGCGTGTTAGTTCTCTACAAGTCGTGACACACTTGATTAATTGCCTCAACATTCCCCCTGATTGATCACTTCGTAATCTGGTTTGTTACTCTAGAGGCGTTCAGTTATTGTAGCAGGGCGGTATGTTTTTCATATTTTTTTAAGGATTTATTAGCAAGACAAGAAATTGACATGATAAATTGCTAATGGTTTGGCTTGACGCCTAATTAATAGTGTAAAATCTAAGTTTCAGTATTTTTAGGGTTCTGTACTTCAAAAGATAAAAACGGAAACAAGCGGAACGGAAGCCCTGTTAGCATGGCCTTGATTTTAGTCTGTCAAGACCTTTTATCTCAAGATTGCGTAGAGATATCAAGTTGAAATTAATATCAAACATTCAGTTCTAGTCCTTTGAAAAACAGAAAAAAATTAAGCTCCAGTCAACTCAACCAACAGATACGCATTATCTAAGTATCGATTTTGATCAGTTGTGGGTTCAATTTCTGTTCAAGAATTTTTTGAGTAGGATTCCCACTCTATTATTTATTAAGATTTTCAATTCTTCGTTCAAGTACAAAGGCAAAAGTTCGGCGTTGGCTCTCAGTACCCAGTCTAATCACTCGAAAATATAGCGGAAAATAGAAAACGGGGTGTCTTAACACTAGGTTCCCTCGCCCTACCCTGCTACACGTGGGATATAGAGTAAAAACACATTTGCATATATGTATGTATATACAAATAATACTGGCACTTAACATCATACATCAAAACGTCCGTTTAACAATAAATAATAATCACTCAAAGCTTTAATTCGCCGACAATTCCAAAAGATAAAATAAATTCTAAGGAGAATTCTTCTTCCTTTATTATTTGAAACGGGTCTGACAGGGAAACTTGTAGTTCCTCTAGTTGGAAAATTTTCTTAGAAAGACTATTACTAGCGTTTAAGGAAACAAATTGACCATGACTAGATATAAACTATATTGTATTGATTGATATTTATTAGTTAAGCATTTGACTACTGACTAAGCATTCACTTTAAGTCATCCTTATTTGTGTTTATTAAATTGTTAGGATTTGAACACGAATACTGCAGTAATGATAAATGAAAGAAAAATATTTTTTTTTTTTTTTAGCTTTTTATTATCTTGTTTAGTTTGCGTATTTTGTGTGTATTTATTTTCGTTATACACATATATCACATTTATAAATACTTGCTATATAACAAACAACTGAAAAGATAAGCGATTTAATAGCTAGGTAGGTATACTCATATGTTTAAATTTAAAAAATATTTTTTTAGGGACATACATACACCAAAACTAACCAAGTTTTCCGAAACTTAGCTACTACTGTGTCTTAATTTTATATTTGCTACTGAACCGTTCTAAATACGTTTGATTATAGCGACTGAATTTAGAACGAAGAAATTAAAATATAAATTTAAATAAATATTTCAATTCCTCGAGTGAGGATTGAATCCTCAACAAGTTGTCCCCGCGCCACGAAACTTGCGTAACACGAGACACTTACAGCACTTTTGTTAAATCTTACTCTACTATATCATTTTGCTCTGTTGCAATAGTTATATCACATCCGGTGTCGCGTTTCATGCTAAAGCCCTAATTAATACTGTAATATACTCTCATATTTCCTTAGATTGGTACTTCGTATAAAATATCATAAAGCTATATTTTTCGTACTGATAAAAATAGTTGATTCTATTCCTTACGCTTGTACCGTTTTCTTATTTTACTGTAACATTGGACGTATTACTTTCTTTCCTTGTCCTAATCTCTATTCTTCTTCATTTTACTCCTTATTTATTCTGCTTAAATTACAAATATAAAATATATTTACTAACAAAACAGTCTCAAATTGAATGAGAAAGAATTGAAATCTAAGACTATAATATCCTCTCTTTTATTAACTTTTTAGAGCTAACCGCTCTCTAATTAAAGTTTTTGTTTAAAACTTTTTTTGCATTTAAAATATATTAAAATGTCCCACAGGTTATTTACAATTTATTCAACATTCACATAAAATATATTCATATTATTTATAAAATATTTACTTTTCTTTAAAGGTTAAGCAACGTGCGAATTAGGTGAATGATAGGAAAACATTTTTTTAATCAATAAGAGGGTAAGCTCATTTCAACAATTCTTTGGACGCATCAAGCATTATACAGAAACAAACCTTGCTTCTTCGAAAAGAGAGTAAGAAGATGTAAGAGAGTAATGTGAAAGTATATCTAATTATTGAGTTTTAATAGCTAATTTACTTTATCGCAAGCGAAAGCTTAACAAGCATCGCATTTAAGGTCAGTATGAAACTCTTAAATATTGAGAAAATGCTTATCAAAGCGTCCTTTCAAGGACACTCTACTGAGGGACTCGATTTTTTAATTTTATTATAATTAAGTTTTTGGTAATATGAATAAAATAACAGATCTTGCAATTCACTTTCATCTTCTAGGTAAGAAGTTAAAAGAATGTTGGCTCATCTTTGTGAAGATAACCACAAAACGTATCACTTTCTGAAAGTGTAATAAGACCTACTATGATCTGTTCGCATATCCATAAAGAATTATCCAATATATAGCGAAATCCATACACGTATTTTGTTCCAACTATAACTTTGAAATAGCTGCATATATGAAACAAATATTTGGACACATTACATAAAAAAAAATAGTTTAAAAGCACAACTATTGTGTAAGTCTATCAACACAATTATTTTCTTACATTAACGGTATCACTGGTTCGATCATGATTTTCAATACTATTGTTTTGTTTATTTGTATTGCTCCAATAACTAAAATATTTTTTGTTATTTATTAAAATTATATAAATTATTTAAGATTTTTCTCAAGATTCTATACCATTTAAGAAACAAAACCGTATTATATCATAAAAATAAAAATCTTCTTTGGATTATAAAATTACATCAAATACATAAACAATCTATAGTTGTTAACAAGAACTAAGCAGCGTAAATCCGCCTGTGGGATGTAGACTTATATAAATTTATAGAGCTTTATATTATTTATTGTTTTTCCCTTATTTATGAGTTCAGCGAAATTGGAAATATTCCAATGTGCATGTTTTTTAACATTTATGAGAAGTTTTTATTGACAATTAATGAATTAATATGTACATTTAAATCTTATGTGATTTTCATTTTGTGTATCTCTTTTCTTAGTTGAAAGTATAACACAAAACACACATAACACAACAAATGTGGATTATGGAAATGGAATGTGAGAGCAATATAACAGTTGAAATAAAATCACTCTAATAACAAACAAAAAACTAGACAAGCGCGTATCGGACGTCTCTTCAACCAAGGTCTCCACACGGTCGGAACGACTTGAGTGGTCTTCGGCTATGCGTACCTACTAATAATTAACAGCTGTAATGAGATATAATACAGCGGCTTACAACTTTAATATGTTTTTTCTTTAAAATAACTCCTAGTTATCATCTATAAATAAATGTATTACATACTTATTTAGGAAACGTATAAAAATTTTAACGCGGTGGAAATGGAACTCGCATTTCCTGGATACCGACCAGGACATGTAATATACCGACCAGGTGTATTACATGTATTTTGTTTCCGCAATAGTTTACTTAAGTTTTCGTTTTTTAGGTGAAAATTTTTAATAGAAAAATATAAAAAATACGCTGTCATACCATTCGTCCATTAGTAAACTATAATACAAGTGGTGAAGTAAAACTATTCGCTTCTCCAACAAATCATATTCACCAAAACAATGAAGTATGAATGTGTCATTTACAGTTCGATGGTTTATTCTTTTACGCGTTCTATTCCCATTTATCTTTCCGTTCTCATATGTGAGAAGGCTTTCTTCGAAATTGTTTCTATGTTTTAATATTTTGATTTCTATTTACAATGTTTTATGTGTCTTGTGACACAGTGGGACAGTGTGTGGGACTTAACTCTTGTAAGAAACAGGAATAGTTACACTAAGAATAATAACACTTTAAGGTTATGCATACATATATATATATATATATATATATATATATATATATATATATATATATATATATTGTGACGACTTAAAATGTAAAAAATACAGTACAATAAGTGAAATAAATAAGAAGATGTTTAAGGACCTTCGCATAAATAAATTTGAGCAAAACATGAGTTTTGTACGGATATATTGTCCCAATCCTTCGGCATCTGATAAACCCATATTCGTTCGCATTTCAATCAGATTTATATATCATTCGTGTATCATCCATGTAAAGACACCTACGATTATATTATAAGTATAAATTGTATGGTGGTAAATGTTATAAATTGTTTTATAGCGTATTATTGTTATTATAATTCGCCATAAGATAATTTTTAAACATCTGAAAATTTAAATTACGTAAAACACTAGAATATGACGATAAGAACTAAGTCTATTTACTCAATGATTTTAGGAGGTAACCTCGTTGAGTGCTGGTTTGGATCAAACAGCTTCTGACGTTGTCGTGTTTGATAAATAGACCTTTGTAAGCTTAAGCTAAGGGTAAGCTTACACTAGTTTTGTTTCATAAATTATTTTTTTATATTCATAATTTCATTTTATTGTCATTCGGGGAATCAATTATTTAATATTTTCACTACAAAATTCTTAAAATGTTCCTTAGATCGAGTGCTTTAATCTTCAACGTTCAATGCCATCTGGCCTCTATTGTAAAAAATGTACTTTGTAATATAAAAGTTCTAATAACGGAAACGAATTGTTAGCTGAGAACGCTTGAGGAGACTCACAAAGAACTACATCTTGGAAAACATCGGTGATTCATTGCTGAGCGCGCGACAGAATCGATTACACTGTCACAAGTTCGCCTTCGAGGCTTTTTAGTTTTCTTGTAAGAAGTGCGATTATAGATATTATTAATTTAGGTATTCGAGTTTTATATTTTTTTTTTTATTTCAAATTATAAACTAAAATTGTTATGGAGTTGCAATGTTATTTTATCTGTCTTAATTATAACAGAAATATTATAAAAAATTCAAATGTTAGGCTTTTTTATCAATTAGGAAAATTTGAAAAAGTTAATTTTATTCATACATTCGTGTGCAGCACTTCTGTAATCTTATTTCGCTTTACATTGTTGTGGTGTTGCATATATTGTGGTGTTTTCTTTTGATCAGTATTTATTTGATAATATACTTGTATCAAAATTGATTACATATTTAAATAATGGAAGCTTCAAATACCCACAGAACCTAACATTTTCAGTAAATTAAATTATTCATTGCAATATGATACACATATATCTGTCAGTCAATTCTGTTGATTGTATGAACAATCATGTAGTTCGCCACAAAATAAGAAACAGAACAGAACCATCATGTAGTTCAAGCGGGCAAAGCTGCTGGCAGGCCGCTAGTTATTGAAGTTATAGTTGACTTTTGTTACAAATTGAACAATATAGATACGTAATTCACAATAAATGGAGTAAGAAATTTAATGCACTGATAGTAGACGTCAATAGAACCGTTTAATTTACGTGAAAATGAGGCAGCGGTGGTTTTTTTTTATGGGAAAAGACATGGCAAACGAGCGTACGGGTCACCTGATGGTAAGTGATCACCGCCGCCAATGACACCGCGTAACACCAGAGGAAATAAGCATGCATGTTTAAGCATGGATTTGTAACAATTTATAATGAGCTACTCGATTCGTGGTGATCTCCTTAATAAACTTGAAAAAATAATTAAATTCGCAGGATAAAAAGTTTTTGCGATAAGAACGTGGTCTATGTCTTTAAGTCAAGAAATTTTGGGATAAAATCTCTGTAGATTATATGTTTAAAAGATTTCATCTTCAAACTTCATTTCACTTGATTTATTTTACAAAATAGAATAGTTTTTGATTTTGCATATTAAATACGCACTAGTGGACCCACGCGGCTTAGTCCGCTTGAACTATACAATATTTATTTAATGTATTTATTAAATAATTATCAATTTTCAAATATTATTAATAAAAAATATTATAAATTTAAATATATCAAAATAAGCCGAAAGAGAATATGAATTAGACACAAGGATAATAAAATTCTTAATATTAAAAAAAAGGAATTCAAAAGAATATAAAAGTGAGCGTAAGTAAAGGAAATTTTAAATACTTAAATAATACAAGGTTATGTGTTAATCAGTCTACGAGTATGTAGGTATGTAACTATGAATATATATATATATATATATATATATACATATATATATATATATAAATATATATATATATATACATATATATTATATATATACATATATATTGTAGATATATATATGTTGATTCTTATGCCAATGGATTTGTCTTAATCTTAACAATGTGACATAGTAGAATCTAAACTTATTATGTCAACGATCTGTCGCCATATTGTCAAAATAAAAAATATTAACGACAACGAATTATGTCAAGCGAAAAAAATAATTGTGAGGTTCTTTTCATGATTATTCATTTCAAGTGGTAGTTTAGGATATGTAACGGCTTGACGTTGTTTTAACAACCATTCTTGCACATTTTTCCGTTCATTATTGTACCATGTAAGGGATATTCAAATTCGTAACAAGAAAATATGAAATAAAAAACATATTATAAAAACAAACAACTTAAACTTCGAAGCATAAAATAAAAAAAGGAAACGCAGTAAAGAATGTGGATTAACAGTCGGGACCTATTCTTTAACAATTAAATTTTCATAGGAAAAACCTTTAAAAATTCAAATGGGTATTTTTTTAGAGTTAAAGAAAAGGTCCTGACTGTTAATCCTAAAAAAAAAAATTGCGCATGTTTTTTTTCTATTTAGTTTTATTCAGTTGACTTTTTTATTTTTTATAATATTTTTTTATTATTCACTGATTCTTCTGAAATTTTGTAATACAGTCTGTATTACAAAATTTACGTCGACGCAAAGGGTCGATGGTAAATTGAAACTCGAATTTGAGGCTAGCATACTCATGTTTGATCATCAATCGAAACCATTTCGGGAATTTGTAGGACCCTCATTAAATACTCCGGAAAATTAAAGGTTTATGCATTTATAAAATACACATGGCAGTTGTGAATCTTTTGGTCTTTTGGGGACTAAATATGAAAACGATGCTATAAACTTAAATTAATTCTGTTTTTAATTGATAAGTTTATCATCAATCTGGAGAGTAAAATAAAAAAACATAGTTAAAATTACAGTACAGTTCTTCATTTGTGGCGTTCTGAGCGTGTCGGTTGAGCATAATTGATTTCACCAACGTCACGCTGTATGAAAAATACACGAAAGAAATTGACAATTAAAAGTAACAGCATTATTTTAAGTTTTCCTCACTTTAACGGGACTTTTAAAAACCTTTCTGCTAAAATCAGTCTACGTGTCCTCGTCAAACGCCGTGAGCAAATTGAAACTCGGACTTGGGATAGGCATCGACTAGTCTCATAGCTGAACAAACCATTTTGATCAGTCGTTACTATCGAAAACTGCTTCTAGAATCCGCTTTAACATTTTACCCTGAAAATTTCTACCAACAACACAGTAAACACGTCTAACACGTGTTTCGGTCTTTTATGTTGAATTTGTATATCTACGTAGAATTTATTTAAAATTATATATACTTTTAGGAATTACAATTCTTAATGTAATTCTAAGTAATATTAGAGATAATTTCAAATTTATTTCAATCACTTGTTACTATTTTGTAATTAGTAATTTTTTATATAAATTCGATGATAAAAAAGCTAAAGCTTCATGTTTATCATTTACTTCCTGCATGCATAATTACTTTATGTCTATTTGATCCGACGCTTAGAGAAGGATTCGGATGAATGATTAAACGAGCGTTCAAATGTCGTCATAACACAAAGCTCCTTCGCCGTGCGTATATTAATACCAATATAATGAGATTGTATTTGTCAAACACTGTTTCTGGTTTAATAATATGCAATGATGTCATTTACAAAGAGCTGTCGCAAATCGATCACAATATTTAAGATATAATGCTTGTGAGATTTTTTATGCTCATCAAAATTAGATTTTTTGATGGAACCTAGGATTAGATAAAGAAACTGCCAAGCAAAACATACAGTATTACTAATTGATTGTTATAGTATTGGCTTCAAAATTATAAATTTTTTTTTGTTATTTTTGTTTAACAAAATCAAAATGCCATCGTGGCATAGCGGCATAAGAATGTGACGCGCGTGTGTGTAACGCGACGGTTGTGGGTTCGTGGGCTCAAGGAAGCCACTCAGCACGCAATACCTTCAGAATTCGGCAGAAAGTGGGAAACAGGATGTCTTAACATTAGGTTCCCTCTGCCTACTCTGCTGTGTGTGGGACAGCGTGCTGATTTTAAATTCTATTGATTTAAAGTACGTCTTACTAATCATCAAGAAAAATGGCGAATAAGATTGGTCTCCACAACACCGCGTAGGAACATTCATACATACATAGGCTGATACATACATGAGACCCTTTGTGTCGCGCATTTGGGTGAAAACGGCTAATTCATTTAGACCGTTAGCTAAATTATTTTTATTCTCCGTTAATTCGTAGACGTGATAGAAATTATAATATGCAACTTAACTTAAAATTACTTAAATATGTCTAAACATTGCGTGTGAACAAAAGTATTTTTACTGATACGTAATTTATAAAGTCAGTAAGAACTATCCTTCGTAGTGTTCTTCTACGAAAGACTTATTTTATAAAGTTTGGCTTGGCTTTAATTATTTTGATAGCAAAATCAAAATACATCTTTTTCTCAACTCCACGTGGCACTGCCATGAAATCTGCATAAATTTGCAGTTTTCTTGTTATTGTAAGAATTAAATGAGATGGAAAATTATTTATTTATAGCCTATTCGCTAGCTTGAACTCCTGCCAAAAGTACTTTTGTGTGATAATTACTCAAATATTACATTCTAATACTTAATGACGATAATATACCTTGTATTTATTGTTATATTATAAGGGTCTAACTTTTCGAAGCGACATTTCTTCGTATATTATACTTTTCAATATTTTTACTCCATTACTTCATTTTTGATTAAGCATGTACATATTTTTTGTTAATAAATTAGTATAAATGAATAACAAAGAACTTTTAATATATTATAGTTGACTACTTGCAGTTCTCACTACTTCTATATGTTACACAATAGCACAATAACAAAATTAATATTCTAAAGGCTGCATAATACAATACGGTAGCATTTACCCTCTCAACTTTAGTAGAATGTACATAGCTATGTGTGGTTTTTCACTGTCATTTTCTGTTTAAACAATACTATGTCACTTATTTCATGATAATGCTATTAATTTATTTCCATAAAATAACTGCTATAATATAGAGGCATTCGTATCGCAGGGGTACGAGGGTGTGAATGTAGCGCAATGGTTGTGGTGTTACAAGTGGCGCCCAACGTGGGGCCCGGCTCGCTCAGTCGGTAGAGTATGAGACTTTTAATATCAGGGTCGTGAATTTGGGCCCCACGTTGGGCACCACTTGTAACAAATTTTAATGTTAAAACAATAAATAATAATAAGGTATTTAATAAAACACTATATTCATACAAAACAAAATTAAAATTTTAAGAAAGTAAGAGTTCACATACCAGCTGCAATATAAGTAACAAAGCAAATAAAAAGAATATAATGAACAATGGACTTTAAAAACAAACAATAGTTAAATCTATTTCACTCAAACTAAAAACTATAATTATGTAAAAAATATTAATCTTACAACTTCTATCCATTCTAGGGTATCTTTCTTTTTTTTTTATGGTAAAAGCATGGCAAACGAGCGTACGGGTCACCTGATAATAAGTAATCACCGCCGCCCACGACACCGCGTAACACCAGAGGAGCTACTGGTGCGTTGCCAGCTTTTGGGGTGGTTGGGCCCCGGAGCCCGGCATTACCTAATGCGAAACGCAGCGGCAGAAAGCCACTACTTCACGCCGGTTTTAAATGCCGGGGGTGGTAATTATCCGGTCGAGTCTGCCCATGCGTGTCGCCATTGCTGGCGGCGTGACTCTCCCACTCGTAAACTCCCACTCGTCTTTCACCATTACATCACCAATACACATTTATATCATCCCTTAAAATATTAATAGAAAAGTCGCCCATAGATAGACCCATAGATATCCTTTACAATATCCGTACGATGGAGCAGTTTGGAGTTGGAAATATAAGCCTCGCCTGTCCACTCCTACCTAGCCCACGATACATTGTACATCTTTATCGGATGTATATTCACATCTCAATATTGTTTTATATTAAAAAATTCTCTTTTATAGGAAAAATATTAAAAAAAATTTTCATTTCAACACTATACGACAGTCGCCATGACTCGAGCCGACCACTTGTCACCATTCCCGACATTTTTTTATGATCTATGAAAATGTTATAGAATGAATATATTTTTAACCCACAAATGAGTTAAGTTAAAAATAAGTGGTCTAGTCTGATTTTATCATTTTTGACAATACAAAGCTAATTTAACAAAGCTGGTATAATTTGTCAAGTTGAACTTAAAATATTAATGCGTGATTTATGAATTGACAAATATAATAAAAATAGCATATACGAGTATATGTTTTGTTATTGTATAGTATATGTTTTTTGCGTTACATTTTAAAATATGTATATAAAGCTTTTCAGCTTTCGGTTTAAATAGGTGAAAAAAATACTTCAGTTTCAGTTTTCTACATAAATATGCAAAAAAAATAACCGTATCTATATTATACTAAAGTAACGCTGCCCGACTGTAAAACCATTCTCATACATACGAGTAGCTGTCGACGCTACTCACAAATCACAAAACGGATTTGAAAAGGCTCACAGTGGACGCTCGCTATTCTACAGATATATAACTGTTTGAGATGAGTTTTTCCCGTTTTCCTTTTACTATGTACCTACTTCAATTATATTTGTAAGAAGATTAATATATTTTGGTCATGATTTTGATGTAATAAATATTTATTTAGCTCCTTACTGGTCAAAACACATTCCTATTATAGAAAATACGGATCTTAGTATAAAAAGAACACATTAACATTGTTATGTTAAGAATTATATAATAAACATAGCATGAAAAGTGTTCAGTTTAGTTTTCAAATAATAACAGGTAATAGTTAAGCAACTTTGTCCACCGACCTTTGGAGCAATTTTTTATACTAACAATAAACAGTCTCTTGAGAAAGACTGCGTGGAAATTTATTAAATTTCAACATTTAAATAACTAACTTTATTTCTAATTGTATCGTAGGTTAACTTAAAGCTAAAAATTAATACGGCACAAGAATTGTCAAATTTAGACCCTTGAATCCTGTTCAAATTTCCATAATTCAATTAAACGGCTCAAATTACTAACTAATGTACTAGAAACGGTTATAACTTATGATTTAATTCTGTAATATCAGCTGAAACTACGTTATACTGTACGACATTCTATATTTTGTTGAAATTAATTACATTAGTATTAAGACATACACTGAATGCATATAATATTGTAGTTATCTTATGTGTCTCTGATCACATCTTAGCCTTTGGTTCCACTCATACGTGAACACATTAAACCAAATAACGTTAATGATCTCTTCAATTGATGTGAAGCTTGCAGCAGTGCCGTGAACTTGTGACCAAAATTGTAGGGTTCAGGGCCCTTTGCATTATAACAGCACTCGTCTTTCACTGCTCCAGTCCACTATAATTACTAATAGATCTTAATCACATTTGTAATTGAAAAAAAAATCAATCAAGAGTCTTGTAAGTGATCGGTGTGACTTTAGAATGAAATGGTTTTGAAAACTGTCTATATTAAATAATCGATTCTGCCAACAAATATTTTCATGTCTCTCTCTCTCTCTACTTTCAAGACTTTAGAGAGACGTTAAAAAAAGTATATAAATTTCTCAGTACAAAACCAAACCCACAACCTTCATAATTGTACGAGTACAGGCACGTTCTCACTACGCTAATATCTATTTGTTAATATTAATTTATTATTGTTTCCACTACGCTATCCGTGATCGTTTAACACAGCCCAGATACAAAAAGAGGTAAAAAGCTGTGCAAACGAGAGCCAAACGAATTTTAAATTACATGAAAAACTGCTTCAAATTGAATTTACATAAAACTAACATAGTAGCGTCTATAAAATAGCGTGCAGTAACAATTTTTCATACTAAAATCTTTGTAATTTTCATTCTGTTTAAAAGAAACAGGTGTATTTTTTTTCGAAAATTCATTTATTAATAAAAATAGTAGCATCTCTCGCATCTTGCAAGGTGCGCAGGGAGGACGACGACGGAAATGATAGTTAATTATTGTCGCATACTATCATCTCATCTGATATGCGTTTCGTATAATTAAAAATATTATAATGTATTTTCATAATAATTATAGACATTTACGATCCTTAAGTTTCTTATATCAAGTAAAACTGATGGCATCATGGCGCAGCGACACAGAGTCTCATTGTAAAGGTAGGTTCGATTTATTTTCGGGGGAATGAGTTATTTTCATTTTCTCGCTTTGGTAACAAGATAAAACCGCGTTGAATTGAACAGCGTGAAGCTACAAAAAATGAATACAGAAATATTATAAAACGTAAGGTATTTATTATAATAAAACGTATGTATCTTATAGTATGTTATTCACATTATGAAGAAACAAAATATTATTTTGAAAAATATTCACTATACTTGCTGTTAATTAGAGCAGTTTAATTGAATTCTGGAGATCTGGTCGGAGAGGGGGCATAAATTCGACGACTCTTGTTTCTTGTTAATGTACGGAGCCGGAGACCCGTCTGTTGTATAAAGCAAACACTATGGGGTCATGTAATCGAAATGGGTTCGAGTTTATACTCGTAATGATTTGTATTCGTACGTAAAAGCGATCGTTAACAGATTATTGGATAACAAGTTTAATAATCTCAAATTAAGCTAGGTTTTATGTACTTAAGATATCTTAAATATTTATTGAGAAAGTTAAATATATATTAAGTTTATTATATATCAACGTTCCCATAGCAATCTCAATATCAGATAAAGATATTTATTAAGCCAATAATCAAACAATGTAAATAATTTCATTAATCAGTATGATTCTTGAGTAATCGAAAGATTTCTTCGAGGAAGGATCGACCTAACGGTCCGAAAGCTGGCTTCAATTTTTGGGTAGGTATTATCACTACTCCCTAGACAGGTCTTCAGTTTCATATTGTGGGGTATAGGAGAGGAACGTGATAAGCTTTCAGTTTACCTCAAATACCTGTCCAAGCATTGGTATTGGC
>DWGR01000134.1:0-31625 GCA_018247715.1 Heliconius burneyi
AAAATGCTATACACTTGAAACTTGGTACAGATGTTCGGGAAGAGTGTACCAACATAACAAAATAAAAAAATCGATAATCGAAAGTACGTTGCCCGCCAAATTTGAAAAGTCCTCTTACTTTTTGATCTCGTATATTATATTAAGGCCGTCGTTGACGGGGTGTCGTAACACTAGGTTCCCTCTGCCTACCCTGCTGTGTGCAGGATGCAACGTGAAGCTGATTTTATTAATTTTTATTATATTTTATTACAGAATTTATATATTTGTTTCGCTTTGCAAGAACAGGATAGTAAAAATAACTTATCGCCTCGGGTAGGGATCTAACCCACTACTATCGTGTTTATAGTCAGACGCTCACCGCGGTCTTTTTTAAGCTTCCACCTAATCCTTCAGGCATTGCGTGTTGAGGGGTCAAACACAACGCCGCTCTTTGCCTCGTTATCAGAGTGAGGAAATGAAAATAACAAATATTTCAATGTCCCGAATTGGAATCGAACCCATAACCGTCGCGTTGACAGTTGCACCCTTGTGCCACTGCACCACGATGACCTCTCTATTAACTTACTATAAACGATATATGGTTGTCTTGTGGTTGAAATAAGACATACGACCGAATAAATCTTCGTTAATCTTAATGAGACAGTCACGCCTTTGTACTCAGATAGAACTTATTTTATTTCTACTTTAAGACTAAACAATTATTTTCGCACTATTTATTGTTTGACACATTGTAACAGATTTTATCTTATTTTTATTTTTTATATAGATATTTACAAATATATGTAGAATAACATATTATTTGTTATTATATCACAGTGAAAATAATTAGTTTTCGTTTTTTGATTAATAAAAATATGACTAAAACTCTCTGTTTTAGTAGAGAACTGAATGATGAAGCATCGGTCTTCCTCGTATCGTCCATGACCAAAAACTTATATGTTTAGAAAAGTAGGTATTTAAGTATAGATTACTTAATAAAAAAAATGGTGGAGCCTACAGGTATCTTAAGGCACATTATCTACTTAGTTGTGAACAAAAATCATGCCTCTTGACTTCAAGAAATATAATTGTCCTGTCCGTTTGGCAGACAAAAAAAAATATAATAAGGCATACAATACAATGCTGAACTAAGCATTTGTCAATTCATATTTGGTTTTCGAAGTGAAATTCGTTGGACAGCCCTCTTCTATGTGAAATTGAGAAGGAAAAACATATCATTATTATTTTGATTCTAATAAATGAGCTGAGTACAAGGAAAAGAATATTATTTTGTACTAATAGTATATAAGAAGATAAATAATTTATGGTAGACTATTATGGCGCAGTGACACGCCTGACTATAATCACGACGGTTGTAGTTTCGTTTTTTATTCGAGGGACGAAATTTTTGATTCTTCTGCTTCGGTCAAGCAAAATTCTATTAGTTAAGCAATATGAAAACGAAGTATCACGCATTTAGTATCACGCATTATCTCGCATAGCGGGGTATGCATATAGACAACCTGTCTTCACAAGACTTCTCAAATATCACACCACACACAAGTCCTTTATATACATTTCCCCTGAATTCTAGACATTGGTATGAACATCACAATATCGTTTTTTAGCTTCACATTCTACCCTGTGCATTGCAGGGTAGGTAGAGGAAACCCAGGAACCTAAGGTTAAGACGCTAACACTTTTGTTCTCTATTAATACCTTATAATGAGGAATATCAAGCATTTCATTTGTTATTATATATTTAATACTTTGAACATGATATGTAAATCAAGTTAATTAATATCTTATTATTGTGCTTGCTCTCAGACTCGTATGATTTGGATTTAAATTAATTTGACAGAAGCCACAATCGTGGTGTGTGGTTAATAAATGCTATTTGCTTTGTATATTGCGATTTATATTGCAGCATGCCAGCTTTAAAGTGGAACTAGTAACTAGTACTGGTACAAAGTGTAACTGTAAACGCGACAGGTTATGGGTTCGATTTCCATTCAAGAAAATTAAAAAAATTATATTTTCATTTCTTCGCTCTGGTATCAAGACAAATTCGGCATTGAGTTCCGCTGCTCAACAGGCAATGCCTTCAGAATTCGGGGAAAATTGGAAAACGGAGTGTCTTAACACTGTGAACAGCCTACACTACCCAATAAATGCGCACTTGGGCGGCATATTCGTAAAAGGGTTTCCTTTTCCAAGATCTCTTCACCTACCCGGCTGCGGGATAAAGTGAAGATCTAAACAATCTACCTTTATTCTTTGTGTTCACTAGAGATATATTAAAATTTTGATAACTGTCTGAAATATTAAATATATTAAACTTCTTCATTTTACAATTAAAACAACATACAATCGTTTTGTGGCTTCTCTTTGATTTTTGGAATACAACACAAAAGTTAATCGAGTGCTCATGGAAAAATTCAATTTTCCATGTTCACGGATTCGAAAAGATTAATAAATACTAAAGGGTAAAGCTTTGTCCAAGAACAAAATGAAAATTATATAAATGTAACAAAGGACTGGGCTTTAATTGTTTTTTACAATATTGCATTAGATGTAGTGGAATGTGAATTTATATTACTTTGTTCGCGACGTTTGATTATTACGATAATATATGGTTGGCTTCTATTGTTCTTGTTACTTTATTGATTAGGTACTAGGCACAGTTATTTTTCTGGTTTCATGTGACTCCAATGTTACAATATTAACAGAGAGAGCTTTTTAAAATTGGTGCTTCTTCAGAATATTATGTATTAAAGGCAGAGAGAACCGTGAGTTAATAAGACACTTCGCTCCTCACTTTCTGCCTTGCTTTGTTACCAGAGCAAAGAAAGGTAAAGGGATCGAACACGTTAACGTCACATTTATAGTCCCACGCTTGTGCCATTATGTCACGACGGCCTCTTAAGACGGCTCTCTCTCTCTCTCTCTTTTGGTTATTAAAATTAATTTAATTAATGTATTATAATTCTAAGCAAATATTTTTTCATTTATATCTTATGCAATTACTTTGTGTTTAGAAACAGATTCATGTTTTTTAAATATTATGGAAAACGGAAGTGATGGATTCTAGATTCACTTCACTAGATTCCCAGGTTCCGTCTGCCTACTTCGCTATGTGCGGGATAGAGCGTGAAGCTAAGAAGATATTGAAGTACACTTATCTCATGCAAATATAATATTTTTTTAAAAGTTTGATAATGTTTTTCTACACATAATTTTAAATCAGAACGTCAATTTGTCTTCTACAAATTATACATTCAATATAACTTCTAACAACACTCGTTGCAAATGACAAATAATTTATATGGCTTATTGGAGTTGGGAGTTCTCATCGGTTGTTGTTTCGAATTTAGAGATCGAGATGTGATAAATTAGAGTTTCCTAATGATGATGGGGAGAAGATTGCGTGAAATATCAAATGTAGCAGCAGGACAAGTTTTAATTGGTAGGGAGAAAATGTTGTGTAATATTTAGAAACATTTTTGAAGCCGTCGTGAGGTAGGGGCACGTGCGACTGTAAACGTAACGGTTGTAGGTTCGATTCTCACTCTAGGAAATGAAATTTATTTCTTCCCTGCTGTAGTAACGAGGCAAAGCGCGGCGCTTAGTTCCGTCACTTAAAATGTAATACCTCAAGTAGTCGGCGTAAAGGGAAGAACATAAGTGTTTAATGGGAAAAATATATATAACTCTTGAATCTATTCTATAAATTATAATCTGAAGTTTATTCTTGTCAATGTATTCTAGACTTCTCGTCCATTTCAAAAACATTTTGTATTGAGTGGTAGAGCTAAGAATATATAAGTGGTTTGAATTAAAACCAATTAAGTAAACCGTTAAGTATAATACTTAATAATGAGTATAATACTTAAAGACGTAGAAATGATTGATTTTTTAGGAAAAAGGAACATCACACGTCACACCCTGTACTTATAATTTTATTATTTTTAATTGTATATAGAAACTAATATTCAGATTGATGCCGCCGGTATGGTGCAATTATAAGTTTTTAGTTACAATTTTTAAAAAAGATACAATTTTTGGAGACTATTACCATTTTCTCGTCTTAATATAAACAATAGGTTCGTATTTAATATACCTATATACGAAAAATCTATATTTTCATGAAAACAGACGCAAGTCGACCATACATCTAACATATTTAATACTGTCCGTCCATAATATTTTCCATTTATATACATACTCGTATATACATTATTCATACCGCGTTACTTTAAATGTATACTAAAATTTTATCCACCGTGGTCCAAAGTTAAGAGCTGAACGCGCATTTAACTCAGCGCCTGTCTAGAATTTAAAATGATCCAAAACTTTTATTTTAAGATGTTAGTTTGCTCTAAATGGATATTTTATCAATTAATGAAGTCAGTTGTGGCGCAGGGGTGCAAGCGTACGAGTATACGTAACAGACAGCAAATTCGGTTCCCACTTGAGGTAGAGTGTATATTTAACAACTGATAAATTTAAGTTATTTAAAAAAAACAAGGTAATGCAATTATTACAGTATTTTATTATTTTATATTTAATTATTACTTACACTACAGACTTATGGTCTGTACCTTTTGTCATCTTATACATTTTTTTTTCTTTAGATATGACTTAGAACAAAACTTATGTTATTATAACATATTCATATATTTGTCTATTTATACAATATGTCCGTAAGAGAGTCCAGTTGTTAATGACAATTACCACTTGCTAACTTACTATAATACTATAACCTAAATCTGCACGCAAAAAAAAATTTAAATCATTCCTTCATTTAAAACATTTGTCTTCTAATGTGCATGATACCAACATGCACATTAGAAGACACTCTGTCCCAAATACACGGAAATTGCGGCGACGAAGACATGACATGTTAGTGTTGGTGTTACATATACGTGGGACCGTGTGAGATGTGTGGGCCATTATCTGAATATTATTATATGAGCCTACTCTTATATACAAAAATATCTTTAATTATACTGTTGTAGGGTGCTATGATACAGTCGATAAGTTTACATTGTGTGAGTGCTAGTTGTGAGGTCACTTCTCGTTTGGAAGTTTATTTCAAGAATTATTTTTTTTTCCCTTTAAAAATGGAAAAATGTGCAAAAACTAAAGCAAAAATAGTGACGGAACTAAACTCGCGTGGCATTTGGTTCAATCTACCATTTATTTTGTTTTTGATTACAATATTTTTGAAGAATTACGAAAAAATATTTTTTTTTTCTACATTCACTTTATTTAGCACAAATATAATTAAGATTTTTTTTATTTTTTAATTATAATTTCTTTCTCTGTTTATGCTAAGCTAAAAAAACAACAAGCTAATTTTCGCTTTAAGTACAATATAATTTATCATAAAGCTCCTTTCTAGAATCAGTGTTTAATTTGTTGTGTAAAAAGACTAATTAGCTAACATAGAATATTATACTTAGCTTACCTAGCTTACATGTTTTTTACTATCACAATAGAAAATTACTATCTTAACTTAAAGAAAGCAACTTTTATCATTATAAGACTTGGAACAGAGGAATTTGTTCGAAAAATTTTCGGCTCATCTAATGAGGAGAAATTGCTTGCCAGTTGGTATCACTTTGTCAAAGGCGCAGAGCCAATCAATTTCGATTTTCAGGGACAAAGCACGTCTTTTCTGTTGAGTAAGTAAGATAAAATATAAGGTTTATTAGAATAGCTTTACAAGTTCTTTTAACTAGCGATATCATCTGAGTTTGTTCGTATTTAATTTTTAAAAATAAATCAGCTTCACGCTTTATCCCGCACACAGCAGGGTAGGCAGAGTGAATATAGTGTTAAGACATTCCATCCCTACTTTCTGCCGAATTTTGGAGGTATTGCGTGTTGAGTGACAGAACTTGACTTTGAGGGCTTTGCCTCGACACCAGAACGAAAAGTGGAATTTATATATATGGAAATGGAATTTATATATTTGGTATAGAATTTATATATACTTTAGAAATTTAAATATAATTTATATATACTTTAAAAACTATGACATGCTATATATTGGATTTTTTTGATATTCTTTACAGGCATAAATATCTGTATCTTTTGATAAAATTACCAAAATTCTCTTTGAGGTCAGTCTTGGCATGGTCAGGGACACAAGCGACTGCAAACGCGACAGGTCGATTCCCACTGGAAGAAATTAAATATCTAATATTTATATTTCCTCAGTATGATAAAGAGGCGAAACGCGGCGTTGATTTCCGCTACTCAACACGCAATGCCAATGGAAAATGGAGAATGACAGTGTCTTAACACAAACACTATGGAGGTCTCCAGGTCCTCTCTGTCTACCCCGCTGATAACAGTGTGTGTGTGTTTGTGTGAGAAATAAAAAAAAATACATTATATTTTATACTTCTATAATTTAAAACTAGCTTTCTAAATTCATAGAGAATTTCTTTGTATTTCCTTGTTTTAATTTCCAGTCAAGCCAAGCAAGCCAAGGTTCAGGTCCCGCAGGGAGCGCCCTTACTGTCGTCGACATCCTCACAGGCAGCCACTTAGTGCTTGAATTTCTTCAGGGACAGACTCTTCCCTTCCCAACCGGTATCACTGCTTATTAACCTCATGTACGAAAAAAAAAATGTATTTTCTAAGAATGTATTTCATATAATAAATATACGTTGGTACTTACTGTAGATATTCAAAGTTAAAATGAAAAGCTATATTTTACAACTAGTATCTCTTAAAACAATTTTCCAGCTGACGTGCAAGTGTCGGTGAAATATGAAGCACTTGTACACTAGACACCTCCACGTGCCTTCAATTGTAGAATGCTACACCTACTTGTAGGTTTAGATTTAGAATGTGCTTTAAATAAACATTTTGTGAATATAAGCTGATTTACACAGTATTTTGAAATTATGTAAATCTGAAATTCAAGTTTAGCTTTGTTGTCTGTTGTTACCTTTCTTGTACTAGTCAAGAGCATGCTTTAATATCAATTTTTCTCCCCATTTTAAGGCTATTAGTTTTTAGGATTTAATCACAAATGTATAGTTTTCAGATTATTTTCTGAACTATCACTACCTGTAGATGTTAGCCGCCAAATTTCATAATTCTAGGTCAACTGGAAGTACCCTATTAATTTTAATTCCTTTTATAATATCGAAATAAACCTTTTTTGGGGTATAAATGGCCATATCTATTTTTGAGTAAATGTAGAAATACAATTTTAAGAAAAATCAAGGGACCGTAAAGTGAGTGAGTATACGGTTTGAATTTTAATCGATATCTGTAAGCGTTCTTGAGATAAAGACTCTTGACAAACAGACAGACAGACGGACGGCCAACAAAGTGATTTTATAAGAGTCCCTTTTTCCCTTAAAAGGTATAGAATCCTGAAAATTGTAAAGTGGACGAAAATTGAACGAATACCAATTTTTAAATTTATTATTACAACTATTTTATTCACACGACACCAGAGCGAATGAAAATATAAATTTTAAAAAAAAATAATATAATATTTTTAGTTGGGATCAAACCTCGAGCACAGGACCCTGCGCCACGACTGGCTTCACATTTTTACACCATCTTTTAAGCATGTTAATATATAAGCCACCTCTACCGTCACGTACAACGACTGCCATACTTCGTCCAGATAAATCTTTGCAATTGTCCACAGTGGCCACGTTCGTTGTTTATATGAGGCGTATGTACGTTGTAAATCTCGGTTATTTTAGAAATAGCATGTTACGGCTGAAATGAAGGTACGACTTTCTTTAATAGTCGCTCTCGCCTCTCACTTTATTGCTAAGATGCTATCGTAAAAATGTGATTAGTACTAGAATAGCGCTCTGTCCCGCATTTAGCAGGATAGCGAGCCCGGCATTAAGACACTCCGTTCCTCACTTGCCGTTGAATGCTGCAGGCATTTTGTATTGAGTGACGATTGTGCATCGGCGCCACGTCTGGTCCATTTTTTTAGGTATTAGGTATTGGTAAGATATTCAGGAACTATTTGAAAAAATAAACATTTTAAATTATAATAATATTTCTTCGAGGGCAATAATGAGACTAACAATCAATGCAAGTATAATATACCAAAATACTAATATTATGTCCTTGTATTATTTGAAACTTTTTCTAACAATTCTTCTTCTCGTTTTTTTTTATTATAGCCATTCAGTACATACTCGTACATCAGCTATAAATTTTGACATACATTATTACAAGCAAAACACACTATAAAAGACTATTAATTTTCTAAAATCAATCGGAATTTAATTTAATTTACAAAATTAGATTAAAGTTAAAATAACAATTAAAATTTTTAATTCAGTCATTCGTTGGAATGTAAACCTTTAATTACAGTGCGGTTCAATATATGTATTTGCAATTGAACACGACTTTGTTCCCAGAGCTACATATTTCATTATATGGGATATGTGAACCAAAACAATGAGTATATTTGGTTGGTTTTCCTTTTGTTGGCTTATAAACCAAATCTATTTATAATAATACAGTATATATACATATATATTACGTATTTTCTCACAGTTTCAGTGCACGAACACTGCTTATAGTCTGCTTAACCTAGACAAAGAAAACGTCATGTTAAAATATTCCGTTTCCAAAATTAAAAATACTCTTTGCTGAGTGATGGAACTCTATGCCTTACCTTGTTTATAAATACTATTTCTTTTATCTTCACGTTCTAATTTGTTATTATATGAACAAAGTAGGATAGAGAAAGAATGTAGTGCTAAAACACTCGGTCCCCATTAAGACACTTTCGTTTCCCACTTTCCACTGAATTCTCTCTCGCTCTCTCTGAAGAAAATATTAAATGTTCCATTTTTCCCAGTGAGAATCGAACTTACAACACTTACAGTCGCTCACTTGCGCTTCTCCACGTCGGGTTCTGTTTACAAATATGTTTAAGTAATATAAGTTTTCCGTGACCTAATTTGATACGGTGGCCACATGGGTTCTATCGAGAGTATTTTGTCATAAAATGAACTGTAGTCTGTTACTGTCTATTGTCTTAGCTATTTGACTAATAAAAAATCTTTTTCTTCTCAATTTTACGTTGTAGCGTATAGCGTGAAAGTAAAAGTTAGCGTACCTATAAGAGGGTCCTGCAGGTAGAGGGAATGTAGTTTTAAAACACTACGTTCCCTTTTCGACCAATATTGGAGATATAGCGAATTGAGTGACAGAACTCAACGTCGCGTTTTAGTATTACGAGATGAAGGAAATGAAAATAACGCATCCTCCCTAGTGAGAATCGAATTCACAACTGTAATTTAAAGTCAAATATTCTGCCCCCGATAAAATATATAGACGTATACGACTATATATAATAAAACAATTTTATCTATACATTTAGTATTTTTGACTGAAATGGGACGAGGGATGCTTAAAAAGAATAATAGAAAACAATTTTGTTTTTAATTTCTTCTCTGTAAGTATGATCTTGCTGTAGATCTGTATTTGTTTGTGATAAATCTGTATTTTTACCCGACTTTCAAAACAAGGAGGAGGTTTTCAATTAAATATTTTCGATTTGATATTCGATTTTTGATAATTATGAATTTGATTTCGATATTGGTATATTCGATTCGATTTGGGTATATTTGGTAATATGCAATCATTACAGCTATTTTACAAAGAATATTATCCTTACTCAAATCAATAATTTGACATTTAAGGCAGTATTCGAACGAGTAAATTAAATTAGCCATTGACATCAACACATTATGATTGTCAGTCAATTCTGTTTATAAAATGAATAATCATGCGGGTAAAACCGCTGGCAGGCCGCTGTTATAATATATAATCAATTTCCATCTAACACGCCTCCTTCTCTCTCTCTCTCCTCTTCTCATGCTAAGCAAAACAATTCAAAAAAATCTTCTCTCAAACAGCCACAAACAAGGAATTTGGGTAGAATAACGATATTTTTGATTTCATTATTAGCCCGAATTTACGTTAAAAGTAAAAAAAAATGAATAAAAACCGTGTCCTTGTGCGCGGGAGCCGAAAGCGTTAGAGCCATTATTTAAAAACGTGACTGATTGTGATTTATGGTCGCCGACAATTATATTTAACGCGAATTTAAATAATTATAGCTTCACGTCTTTGTTGGTCATGTTTAGAAAATATGGAATATAAATTATATTCTTATATTTTCTGTATAGTGCGTAATTCTACCTTTTATTTCTGTTAATGGTTTTAGTACGTCAAAAGAAATACGAAGGTTATTCCTTCAACAGGCTTATAGAATTATTTTCATTTTTCCTTCTCTAGTTAGACGAACTATGGCGTTGAATTTCGCTGTATACCTCGTTACACCTCAAATTCACAAGGGTAATGATGAAAAGAGTGGAATGTTTAGACATGTATAATTTTTTTAGCTTCGCGCTGTATCACTATCATAGCAGGGTAGGGAGAGGGAACATGGGAATCTAATGGTAAGATATTCCATCCCACCGAAATCTTGAAATGTTCTGTGCATTTTTTTGACGAAACTCAACGCCGCGCTTCGCTTCGTTAATAGAGTAAATAAATGAAAAAAATAAATAGTTTATGCCCCCGAGTACCCCACTTTCTGCCGTATTTTTGTTGGCCTAACGTGTTGAGTGGCAGAACTCAACGCCGCGCAGCTTAGATACATAAATTGAAATAAATATTTCATCTCCTTCAGTGTGGATGGAACTGACAAGCAGTCAGTTTTACAGTCACCCCCTGTGCCCCTGCGCCACGACTCACTTCACTCACTAATACTATTCACTATAATAAATTACTATTAATTATATTCTTTCAAGTACTGTTTGCTTCAAACTGTAAAAGGCAAATTACAAAAAGCTGCCGCAAATATTCAATAAGTTTTGAACAAGATTGACGCCATTGTAAGATTTTTATTAATCTGAAAGAATGTTCTGATTACTGAAATTATTAGTGGATATTATACATTTTTAAACGATATATTTATTTAAACATAAACATAATATTTTTAATTTAAGGCTCTTCAAAATGTATTTTTAACAAAATATAAAATATTCATTACAAAAAAAAAGAACATGTTAAAACTAAACTAAAATTGCTACTAAACTCTCACATTTCGTAAAATTTGTTGAGCATTTAGCCAACTCGTATGGGTACAACGTATTTACTGCATTTTAAATGACGTATCAGTTTGACACAGCCAGCTTAAATATTTAGAGGTCGTTTGAAATGAGAGTCGGAAATCTCGTGCACTGAAGTAAACTGTTAACATCAACATTACTTAGGCGCCGCCGCGGGAAGAGAATAGATAAATATTGGCGGTACCCTCGATGTCGACTCAAGTTGTGGACTTCTCCCTGATATAAATGAATTAAGCACAATAACTAAGCTATAATTTAATTATGTTAATATTTTTATGTTATTTGTGTACTTAAATAATATTAAATATGTTTTAACTAACTTAGCAAAAGGGAGTTTGAGCTGTTACTGTTTAACGGTATTGGAATTTAATGATAATAGAGTATAATGATTTACTTAGAGTTTCAAGCAGTTTCTCCATCTTATTTTTTTACTAATAAAGGTGTTTCGTAAAGACAGTGTATAATTTTACTACCAGACTTCTATTAGACTTCTATTATTAATATATAATATCAGTAATTAGTTCAATTATTGAATTCCTGACTGTTGTACTAATATTATTGTTGTAATTTGATGCAACACACAGAAAGATATTAATTTCACTATGATACAAGCGTGTGACTGCAAACGCGATGGTTGTGGGTTCGATTCCCAATCGGGGAAATTAAATATTTAATAGTTCCATTTCCTCGCTCCGGTAATGAGGGAAAGTTTTCGACGAAAATGGGAACGGAGCGTCTTAACACTAGGTACCCAGTCTTCCTCTACCTACTCTTCTTACTATATGTGGGATACAGTGTGAAGCTAAAACAACAATACTACGAATGGGATAGAACCCACAAACGTTGTGTTAGCAGTCAAACATTTTACGACGTCTGACAATTTCACATTAGATAAACACCAAAAGCTGTAATAAGAGAGTAAGAGTATATGAAAAAGAGTATAAAAGCAAATAATGTACGTAATGAACCCTCAAGGAACAGCGACGTGAATAGATATAAAACAGCCATTGTTCACAATATTTGTGGTACAACAATGCTTGTAATGAGGGATTTTTGCTCGGCACAATTAAAACATTTTCATTTTTAAAATGAAAATAAAATATTAGTAAAATAATATAAATAAGTCAGCTTCACGCTGTATCCCGCACACAGCAGTGTAGGCAGAGGAAACCTAGTGTTAAGACACTCCGTTCCCCACTTTCTGCAAAATTTTCCAGAATTGCGTGTTGAGTGGCAGAACTCAAGGTCGCGCTTTGCCTCGACACCAGAGAAGGGAAAGGTGTGGAAGGGAAGTGGGGATCGCACCCACAAACAGTCACACACTTTTATCCCTGCACCACGACTGGCCTGTGTTTAATATAATCTATATATATAAATGGACATGTACATGAGAACAGTTGATAAATTATTTCGAAAGTTTAAAATAGTTTTGATTTAAAAATAGGAGCAATAAATTAAATGCACTTTAATGTAAAATTAAAATACCATTCGGCATTAAGTCTACAAAAAGTGCAGATTTTATTACAAAATTGTATTTTTCAGCTACACACTTATTCCTTTGAGTTGTATGTATAAACTAACATTTAAATTATGTCAATATAGGAATATAATAAGTACTGATCGGCGTGAAGATCCTCGGGGAAGACTTTTTTCCAACAGCGGACGTCGAAGGGCTGATATGATGATAATGATGCATTTCTATGGTACATTATTAACCCACAAAAATATCGTAGGAGAGGACCTCATTACGACACGTTTATTTTTTCCTTCAGATTCTGTTCAGTATGTATTCTTTATCTTTTGAAATCAAATCGAAGGAAAACTGACATAATTAGAATGAGAAGCGCAGATACTTAAAGTGTGTAAAAATAATAGACTAGATTTAACCTGTATTATGGTGACCAGTCAACTGCAGGTATAGAAGTATTTTTTTTTTCAAAAGAACGAGGAGGGAAGAAATTTAATTGTTATTTATGTCTCATTGTGAGTTTCGCATTCATTAACCTACTCTGGATTTCTTTTAAAAGATTCTGAAAAATTGAACCTACAAAGTTTAGTTTGGGCTTAGAACACTGGTATATTTATAAAGTTACGAAATAATAAATTTGTATATTTTAAATTTTTAAAAATTTTTAGCGTCAGCATTAAATACATTCGCTCTTAAAATCGAAAATGATTCATTTCAAAAGAATGGGGGGTGGCAAGTAGCACTTATTTAAAACGTACATATTTCCAACTTTTATTTTTGTAACTTGAATTTTTAGAAAGTGCGGCACCTATCCCGTAGGGGAATATCCTGGTTTTACTTAAAGGTATTCAATTGGAGTCCACGCTGCCTATTGACATCCATTGATGCTTATTAAGTAATAGTCTATACTGCAAACAAATAAATTTAAATAATGTTTTTATTACAAGTAATATAGAAAAAAAATCATATTTTATAATATTTGTGCGGATATGCGATAATATAAATATTTGTACATTTTATTATTTACAAGATAAACATGCATTCACGTTCCCGGAAGTAGAACATAAAAAACAAAAAAATAGTTTTCCATATTATACGTTCATATAAGGATTTGTCCTAAAATAGTAAGGGTCAAATGAAATGTGAGCACTTTAGAAACTTTCTTACTTAATTAATTCAGGGGCGGTATATCTAAGAGCATAAATATAGTTAGTTATTGTTTATTCATTTTCCTAGCTCCACGCTATGTCTCACACAAGGCTACCTACGCAGAGGGAACCTGAGATTTTAATGTTAAAACGCTCTATTCTCATTAATTCACTTCTGTTCCCCACTTCACTTCACTTTCTTGAGGCATTGGGCGTTGAGTGGCGGAATTCAAAGCCTTAGTCTACCCGTGTACTGTCTACTATATAGTGTCAAAATATCGAGCTTCAATCAAAAGACGAGTAATTAATTGAGGCTAGTCGTGACGCACGAACAAAGGTGTTTGAACGTAAACACGAAAGGTTGTAGGTTCTATTACAATTGAATCGAAACCAGCGTCGAGTTCCGCCATTAATGGGGAATGTTTCTGTGAAGCTGAAGAAGTGAAGTGAAGCTTAAAAAAATTGACCATTAATTTACTAGTTATGACAAGAACTTCATCAAATTAAGTTACTGACATTATTATACCATTTCATTATTATCATATTTGTTTTTATGTTATAAAGCTTAATAAAACTAAGATTATACGAGAACGTAAACGTAAACAGCGACCGATAAGACGATCCTCACATTTTGTATGTAAAGTGGCGCTCTCGACTGTAGTGATAGTGTACTTTAATTATGAAAATAGAGATAACTGAAATAAACTAAATGTAAATAATTTAGCATAAAAAATAAGAACAGTATTATATGATTATTCGAACATAATATAAACATAATATTTCGAAAATGGGCGGATAGTGGGCGGACACAATTTTATCTATACATAGATAATATGTGATTTTTCAGAGTCGCTAACAGCAATAATAAGTTGTAGCAGTCATAAAATAATTTCGACGTATGGCTTAATTGGCGAGAGCGCTTGGACAATATCCAAGAATAACGGGTACGAGTCCCGTTACGTTATTTTTTTTATGTCATCTAAAACATCTAATCATATCATATCATATCATAGATAAAAAGGTCATATTAAATACGAATTATAACCTTTTTTAGAATAAGCCTTTGCATAGCAAATATTGCTGTTGTCTTGTTATTTTTTTGGTATTATTATAGCCGTGAATCAGTCAGGGTGATCCTATACTAAGCCGTGTGTTCCCGGCTTAGAATAGGATCACCCTGGTACTGGTGGTGTCGTAAGAGGCGACTGAAGTACGAGTGGAGAGTTACGTCGCCAGCAATGGCGACACTCATGGGCAGACTCGACCGGATCATTACCACACCCTGCATTTAAAACCGGCTTGAAGTATTGACTTTATGCCACTGCGTTTCGCATTAGGTAATGCCGGACTCCGGCGCCCAACCACCCAAAAAGATGGCAACGCACCAGTAGCTCCTCTGGTGTTACGCGGTGTCGTGGGTGGCGGTGATCGCTTACTATCAGGTGACCCGTACGCTCGTTTGCCATGTTTTTCCCATAAAAAAAATAGATAAGCGATAGCGCTACCCTAACATAAAAAATATTACTGAAAATAAGTAAGATATTTTTGAACAATTATATGTAAATAACATTTTCAAAAACAAGCATCGAAACAAATAAAAAGTTCATATAGCGACATGAATACAAATAGAACACATATTTATATAAACATAAAAATTTTAAATATTACGTTCTTAGTATTTTAAAATTTCTTCTTCTTAGCCTTTTTTATAAGAGAGATAGAAAATTCTCTTTCACTTTTTTTGTGAAGCTGAAAAAATATTGCCTAACTTTTCTCTTGTACTTTTATCGCTACTAAAAAAATCAGAGTTTTATATGAGAAATATGAAACTTATTAAATAAAGTATTTTTTTTCTAAAACATACTTTGTTTTCATAAAAGCTAGTACAAAATTGAAAACAGTTCAATTGTTGTTATTAAACTTATTTTTATTATGAAAGTTATCCACGTTGAAAGTTAGCCCATTCACAATAATGTTTGGAAATATAATACGAGTATACCGTATATTCGTATAGCTATTCTATTTTAAACTTAAATTATGTTTATATTAAGCAAGACATAGTTTTGGTTCAGTATATTAATTTTAAATTTGTTTCATCCTGCACAGCAGGTAGGTAGATGAAACTTAGAATAAATAATGAGAAACTTATGTTGAGTGTTGGAAATCAAAAGAATTTTTTTTAAATCATACACTCGAGTAGGAATTGTATTTTTACCATCGTCTTTTTATCCAAAGCGAGAGCTGTCCCAATGTGCTACATATTTAATATTTAACATTGGTTATAGGTTACTACCTAACATTATATCTTTCACAAGTGAGCGACTGTTAATGCAAAAGGTTGTGGGTTCGATCCCTACTTGAAATGAATGCAAATTGAACTCATATTTATTCTGGACTCGAGGAAATTAAATATTTGACATTTTCATTTTTACGTACGTTTGCCTCAAGAATGCACCGGGAATATAGAAACGGTGTCTTAACACTAGGTTACCAGGTTCCCTCTGTCTATCCTACTTTGTGGAATACAACGTAAAGCTGAAAAAAATGTGTGTACACATGTATGACAAAGGAAGACAATTCATTTTTATACCACAAACACTAATAATTCAATTATTACGAATACAGGAACATAGTAAAAGCAATAACGTTATCAGAACGAGTCTCCTCAAGATTTATCGGTATCCCAGTTAGCCTTAACTATATAAATGATTCATGACCGTTCGAGATACTGAATAGAAATATCTATACTTGCATTGCACAATCTATCCCAGCTTTTTCAAGTTGTATAAGCCAGCTTTTTAAAGCTTTTAGCGGTTATGGTAATATTTGGACTATACGGCTTTCATATTCGTACAGATAGCATAATAGCAAAATATTGGTTGAAAGAAAGTAGTGGTATGTTTATATTTTTAGTACTATTACAAAATTTAAAATAACCATTATTATATTAATATTGATTACATTAGATGTTTTGCATTGGTTTTATTAATCTTAATTTTTAAGATTAACCCAATAGCTGCATGTCCACGGGAAGTACCATTTAGGTTTTGATTACGAGGCGGTTTTGACAGACGGACGGGCGGACAACCAAGTGATCCTGTAAGGAACGGAACCCTTATAGGATTTCTTTGTTCTCCGTCTGTCAAGACCATTCATCTCGAAATCGCGTGAAGGTATCAAGCTTAAATTGATATCAAATAAGCAGACTGGTGTTACTTGTATCACTAACATATATCCATTTTGTAACGTTTCAAATACTGACACTAGGTTATCTCTGTACTTTGCTGAAAAAAAAGTATGAGTAACGATCATACCTGACAAAATAAACAAAAATTACTGTCGTTTTTAATAATAAAAAGTTAATTCAAAATGCAATCTCTACCATCGTCCTGCTTACTGTTTATTCATTTAATTTTCACTGAGCACTCGTTAAATATTTGTGTGGTCGCAGTTTTAAGTTGTTTTTAAATATTATTCTGCGGAACGAAATATTCTTATTTATATTATTTAAATCGAAATATGAGTCTTTAAATCTCTATTACATGTAAATGCATAAGTTATACACGTAGGAAATATTATTTAATTAGAGTATAGTTGAAAATATTAAATTAAAAATTAAATCTTCTTTTATTAGCTTCACGCTTTTTTAAGCATGAAAGACAGAGAGAACTTAGTGTTTCGACACTCCATTCTTCCCTTTCCGTGAAATGCTCTTAGTCAATGGGTCGACTAAAATCCGTTCCCCTTTTCCCATTGGAAATGATAATAAATCCCTCTATGATTTTCAATAATTTGAACAGTTCAAACAAACTCTTAATACAATATATATTTAAATATATTATATTAAAAGTTCTTTTTTTATTATAATAAGACTTAAATAAATCTTCATTTGTTTCCGATTAAAAATGCTAGGCGTTCAGCTCAAAACTAACATGTATTTTATTCTTTACATTTAATATATTTAAATGGAAGCTAAGATTAGAAAAAGCTTTCCAGTGCAGGAGAAGTGAGCAGACAGAATTATAGGCATGGTAAAATATAAATGTAGAATAAATGATAAATAATTTTAAAATACATATAGCAGATAGTAAGTGATCTAGCCAAAATTCGTGTTTTATCCGGTCTAGCGTCATGAAACTCCGTTCTCCACTTCAAGACTCTGAATTCTACTCATTAGAGTTGAACATCAATCAGTAAATCTGTCTCGTGTGAACGTGAATAACGCATTGTCTGGACATTAGACCTCCTCGCTAGTACTCCGCTATATGCGAGAAGAATAACAAAATATTTATACAAATCATATAAAAATGACGTTACATTTCCTTTTGTTCAAATAATGCCACAATGTTCAAATAATCCTTCTTATCCTCAACCAAAGGTTAAATAAAAGTTTCACCAAGGTTCAAAACGTTTTCCCATTTCCAATCTCATATTTTCACGTGCGTAAAGGATGAATGTCAAAAATGATAAAATAAATCATAGAAATATTTGTATTGTTTTTTGTTACAAAATTATTGTTATGTTACAATCACAGTCTAGTTAAGGTTTGGTTATCTTATAACTTTATTATATGAAGAGGCCAATCGAGGCACAGGGCCATAAGTGTGAGACTGTAAACACGACTGGTTATGGGTTCGACCCTCACTCTATGAAGTATATATTTACTCGTATTTAAATTTATATTTTCGTTTCTTCGCTCTTGTGTCGAGTTGAGTTCTGCCACTCAATGTGCAATATCTCCCGCATTCGGCGGAAGTGGGGAACAGAGTTTCTATTTAATGGAAAAAGACAAGGCAAACGAGTGTACGGGTCACCTGATGGAAAGCGATCATCTCCGCCCACGGATTCGTATAGTACCAGAGGAGGGATAGGTGTGTTGCCAGCCGCTTTTTGAAGGTATCCAGGTCCTTTCGACCTGGACAGGCTGTTCCACAGTTGCGTTTCGCGTGGAAGGAGGTTCTTACGCCGCACCGCACAGTATCGAAGTGACAGGTATCCAGATGGTGTGGATGGTACCTACACTTGAGTTTGTAACGTACTGTAAGTACATACGTACGTACACAAGGTTCCCTCTGGTTCGATCCCCACTCGAGGAAATTAAATATTTATTTAAATGTTTATTTCCATTTCTTCGCTCTAGTGTCCCGACAAATCATGGCAGTGATTTCCGTCACTCAACACGCAATGCTTCCAAAATTGGGCGGAAAGTGAGCAACGGAGTATCTTAACACTAGGTTCTCTCTGCCTACACTTCTGTGTGAGAGGTGAGGCCTGAATGAGGGAGCCGGAATTCGTATATCAAAATCTATTTATAGAGATTTCTAATTTTGTAAAAATAAACCTTTTAAAGTTTATTGTTTGGTTATTTGAAAGTTTCTGGAAATTTACAAGTTATTGATCTTGTGCAATCATTTATTGGTCAACTTTTTATGTGAATATAACATTCTTGTCACCGATTACTTTGACGCTCCTTGTTTTATTACTTTAGTTTACAACTTTTTGTAGTTTTTGTACGGCCAAAGGGAAATCCAACATAAATCGAAAAGTTGGATAACAGATTGAGTAAATTTTTGTTAGATATTTATTTTTCTTAGACCGTGTGTCTGTGTACTTAACCTTTAAAGTGATAACGAGCAAAGTTTTTCATCTCAGTTACTACAGCTATTTCAGTTTAACCATACATATGAAAAGATTCTTCAAACGTCACATTAAATACATCTCAGTCGTGCTCCTCTGTCGAGTAAGTTACATGATGTGAATATATGAATACTGAATGTAATATATTTTTCTTAGAGCTGGGACAAGAGTATTGAAAACAATACTCCTAAATATTATATTCTGTAGACAATTTTAAAGCTTTTATCTAGATATAAATATGTAATATTTTAGTTTATGAAATAAACATGAACTGAAAACTTTCAATACAATTAACTAGATACTATGAACGAATATAGTTTTTTATATCTTATTTATAATATTTTTTTTAGCTTTTCACATTACCTTAAGTAGATAGACAGAGCGTTAAGACGCTCCACTTTCCACTAAATAACTATATATTTGAGACCAGTAGTAGCGCCAGGGCGCAAAGCATATTTCCATAAACATGAGAGATTGTGGGTTCGTTTCTCTCTTTAAGAAATTAAATATATAATTAATAACCGCAAAGTTACCCCATTAAAACCTTGATGCCTTTGAAAATTTGATGGCAAGTGGGGGTAAGAAAGATAGAAGATTTATTTAGTTCTAAAATTACCTTTTTTAATTTACTCGTATATACGTGCATATAAACATATGTATATACTTGAATAATGGAGGGATATTTAGTGTCTGTACACTTTGAAACTTTTTGTAACAACAGTCGAACTATTTTAAATACTTTTTAATAATTAAACATGTAAATGCTTGATGAAAATTCGATTAATTCTAAAGTAAATAAAGTATACGGTAGAATCTGTTAATTACTTTTTCTTGCACAACAAATATTGGTTGCAAACAGATTGAGTTGGGGAATAATTTGTGAAACACCAATACGCGTGTGTAATCTTTAAATTTAATTATAAATTACAAAACTGACAAATTGGTATTTTAGAGGTTGTCATGGCGCAGTGGGACAGTATGATTACAAGTGCAATAGTGGTAGATTCACCTCCTACTGGTAGAATAATTTATTTATTTCGTTTAGTCGCCCCGTATAAAAAAAATATTATCAGATTCTTAAATATAAGCAATTCTTAAGCATCTGATTATATTTTTTTTATTACACTTTACGTCAGATTTAAGATCCAAAATGAGGAAAGGTGGTTCACTTTCAGCCTCAACCTCAGAGATAGTGGGAAACTAAACCAATATGTTCACCCGTTATCGGGACGTACAACCACGTCGAGGTACGGTCAGGTGCATTGCGATCTGCCATCTTTACTTAATCGTATTATTTTATAAACAAAATATGCTTTTTTATCACCTTCACTGTACATCCCGCGGTAGGTAGAGGGAACCTACTGTTAAGTCCTTTCAAAATTCCTTTTTCTGTAGTTCTTTCGAATATTTGTATGTTTGTAAATGTTTGCATTTAGGACGTTAGTAAATATGTACTGAGATATTCTCTGGAACATTTAGTCGAATTACTTGAAGATTGAGGATTACAAGAAACTGTTTGAAGAATGTTTTGATTTATTCATAATTAAGTGAAACAACGTCGTTTCGGCTACAAATGATCTTAGCTGGTGTAAAATATATGTGTTTGAATGTTATGCAGAGTTGTGTAAACGAGACTTAAATTATAAGTTTCACATTTAATATTTTACTCCAATGAAAACCAATATATTTATATCATGTAACAGCCTTGATTTTATATAATTTTCCATTTTACTGTTCTAGTAGGACAAAGCACAGCGTTTAGTTTCGCTACTCATCAAAAATGTCTCAAATTTGAGAGGAATGTGCAGAAAGTAGTATATAGATAGGAAGATATTTTATCGATCTGCCCTTCTATACGATAACAATGTAAAGTTTAATTAAAAATATCAATTATATAAAAACAGGTATCGAACATTTTAATCCGTGCTTAAAACATTTATTTCTACTTATTTAAGGTAAACAATTTTCGTAACTCAGTATACATTGAAGAGCTGTGCTTAATTAAAATACGATTCGATTACTTCAAATTAATTAATTTATGATGAGGTAATATTTACTTATCTTTTCATATCTATTATTGTTTGTGAGGATTGAGGAAATTCAAATAAATTATTCTTTCTATCGTCGTATCCAAAAAGACACTTCCGTTCCTTACTTTCCGCCAAATTGATGAGGCCATTGCGTGTTGAGTGGCGGAACTTAACACCGCGTTTGTCTCGTTACCAGAACGAGAACATATATTTTTATATAAACTATCAATATTAAATCACGAGAACCTTTCACTATGAAAAACGTTGTAGAAAGGTGTAAATAAGTACGACAGCTTAAAGATTTTTGTGAAAGAGGAATACTCGTACTTGGCGAGAACTTATTTATTATTCAGGTAGCGAGTTCCGCGCGCTCTCTATTCTTATTTCATTTCTTTCAGAATAACGACCTTCAAACGAATAATTCTATACATTTTTTTAAAACTGAGACTGTTTTTTAAGTTAATTATTATGAGTTTTTGTAATTAGTAGTTAGTTGCATTAGGATGTTTAATTTTTAAAAATATACTAGTGGCCCGCTCGTGGCTTAAACTAAAAAACATTAACAATTATTTTAACTTGAAACCTTGATAGACGGACAACAGTAACAATCCTATAAGATTTACAGTTTCTTACTTTTGATGCACGGAATCCTGAATATCTCAATAATAATATGTTAATTAATATGTTATCTCTACAGCTATTAGCTATTCTAATGAGCTTTAATTCCACACGTAAATTATAGATTATATGTACAAACCTATACATTATACTATAATAATGACTTCAATTAGTTACAATTCAAGATAATGGCCGAGGAATTACTATTAATTTAAAATAAGCTATTTTAACAATTGTATCTATTTAGGATCATTAATATCATATGTTGAGATAATTGAAAGGTTCAACCTTTTTACGTTTATTGATAAAATAATCAAAGTGAGGCCAGTTGTGGCGTAGGGGTGAACTATGTAACTGTAAGCGCGACAGGGTTTGAGTTCCATTTCCACTCAAGGAAATTAAATATTAAGTATTTTCATTTCTCTGTTGTGGTGGTCAAGGCTAAGCGAGGTGATGACTTGCGCCACTCAACACGCAATGCCTTTAGAATTCAGCGGCAAATGGAGAGCTAACTTTGAGATATAACGTTAAGCTGTAAGAGAAAAAAAAATAGGTTACAATTTTTAAACAAAATATACAATATTAGTAGGTATACAGATAGAAAGAATACATTTCTGAAATATAACATTTTATTTTTTTTAAAAAAATCAGCTTCACGTTTTATGTTACTTACATATGAAAAATATATTTTATTTCAAAGATTTATAGAAATAAAGATTTAAAGGTAGAAATTAAACACGAGCACATGTTTAATTTTTTTATTACGAAATACAAGTTATAAAGATAAAATAGAGTTTAAGAATTTGCTTAACTGTGTACATACGAGTATATAGGAAATACGTAAATATTAAATCAATATAACACGGGGCACCAAACCTGCATCTCTTCTTGTATAACGTAGCGCATAGATAGACACTTTTTAATTGCGCGACGACAACATCAAAAACAGCTCTTCAAGTACTTAAATTGCCATCGTTTTCTGAAAAAGAAATCTTAGAGTCGTTAGTTCAATAGTAAGGACCACTCCTACACAAAATAAATGTAACTATGTACATCAATTTTTTAACTTCATGTTGTATCTCGCATATAGCAGGATGGAACCTGTGATCCTAGTATTAAGATATTCCGTTCAACATAATAGGTAATAACTTATGCACCCGAATGAGGGCCGAACCCACAATCGTCGCATTACGGTCACATCCTTGTGCCCCTGCGCCACCACGGCCTCAATACCCGATTTTGTTAATTTTAAATACAATAAAACTAAATGTTATAGTCACATTGACCTATATCTAATATTCTGTAAGTAACAGGTGCAATGGCTGCAGTAAGTGACTTAAGCATCTCAGATGTCCTAACTGCCACTTGGGACGACGTTGAGAACATTATATTATAACTTAATAACAGAATTATATGAAGACTTGCCCTCAAGCTCCCCAACATTTTAAGTAAATTGTTATAGTATTTATAGAGAAGACTGTTTTGTACGAACAGATTAATTAATTTAATTAAAACATATAATAATTATATTATTTATATACGAGTATGTATAATTTACATTTGTTAAGACAGAAGAAGAAAGTCTTTTTCATCTATGTCATATCGTATGATTAAATAAAAGAAAGACAATCTTTTCATTTTTTTCGCTCAAATATCGAGACATAACGCGGCGCTGAGTGCTGCCACTCAACACGCAATTCCTGCAGAATTAGGCGGAAAATAGGCATATAGTTTTCATTTTGCGAAAAATTTAAAACATTATGAAAATAAAACAACATATTTTTATTAATACTATCGATGTGAAAAGCTTAAAATATCATAAAATATTTCACATAGCGAGAGATTTAATTCATATATTCTGATTATCAGCGAAAAATGACAAATACGTATATTTTTAGGGTTCCAGATTTCAAAAGGTAAGAACGGAACCTTTATCACTTTGTTGTCCATCTGACTGTCAAGATCAAATGTCACGATATCATATGTAGAAATCGAACTAAAATTAATATCAAATATATCTGTGATTAACGCAATAAAAAATGTTAACATTTGTGCATCCATTTTGCTGCTTTTTGTATGACGTTTGCCGCGTAATGAAAACCTAAAGGATACCTACCCTACCCGGAGACCTACACTTATAAAATTTGGTAAGAATTGAGAAAAAAGTTAAAATTTATAGATATTATATAAATAACTTATAATTGTTGTAAGTTTCATATAAAAAGATTGCACCTGCAAACGTAAGTTTGTCGACTTTTATAAATCGTACTTCCCGGTGACCTATATTCCTGAAGTTAGTACGGAAACCTCGGTTGGCAATTTCGACTCGCACTTAACCATTTTTTTTTCACCGGAGATCCGGGAGCGTGAAATCACACTTATATCCCAACATTTTGTTGAAATCGTGAACACGATATAAAAAAGGCAAGTGCCGTGAATGTTTCATACGCAGTATTCAATTGAACGAGCTTTTTATTATTAACGTTATTTATTTGCTTAACTTTTGTGCTTTTCGTTTAGGTTTTGGATGTATGTTTTTTTGAATAAATCATTTTTTACATAGTAGGCTTTAAAGCTCACCGTTTTGCTTTTAGTCAACAAGTTAATAGCGGAGGGATTTTATAATACCTTACCAATTCTTTTCAGTTTCACGCTGTATCCTGCATTAGTAGGGTTCTTATTTAAGCAACTGCATTTAAGCAAGTCGACGCAACACTTTGCCTCGTTATCAGAGCAAAATACAAATATAATATTAAATATCTAATTTCCTCTAGTGGGAATCAAATCTACAAACTATTTTTTAATTTAATTTTTAAACCCTTGCGCCACGACCGGCCTCATGAAAAATGCTTAAAATATTTTTTAATAAAAAATATCTAAAGCTATGAAAATAACGATTTAGATGTAAAATTTATACTGAAGATTTACATTATTAGCCACTTTTGTCAATCTCTTTTGATTTGTATTATAACATTGAGAAAACGAGTAATATTGTTTAATAAAGTGAGCAAAGTAGACGAAAATTGGGAACGAATTGTCTTAAGCCACGTGCCTGAACTACTATGTAGCAGGGGTATAAAAAAGCTGCGGGTTACTGCTAAAAAATAAATGATAGTTAAGTTGGATTTGGTTGGCAGTTTTACGCTGTAATACTTTCCCTCTGTATACCTTAAAATAAAATAAAACACCTTTCGGTTATTTAATTACCTTAACTTATTAAATCATTTGTCTTGGTCTAGATTTGAACTGTTGTTTCACCCATCTGGGTAAAAAGAAATAACAACGAGTACAGCATATAACATACAACGTAAGCTTTCTCCAATTCTCCAGTAAGTACTCCAGTTTTCATGACATTCTTTTATTATTGCTAATCTTCCTAGCAGATAAAGAGAACCAATGATTTAAGATCAATTCTCAAGGCTCTTCTGTCTTCCTAAGAATGTTAGAAAAAATATTTAACGTTGTATATACCATTAAAGTTATATAATCTGAGAGAGAAAAGGTTCTTTCTTTCTCTCAGTAATCAGTATCTTGTGTTCGGAGATCGTAGACAGCATTAGAGTAGCAACTGGACCTAATGAAATACCTACAACACACTACAAATCAAAATTTAACAATATTTTTTATTTATCCAAAAAATAATTAAGAGGAAGAAATAATAACTTGAGGCCGTCGTGGCGCAGCGGCACAAGAGTCTGACTGTAACGCGACGGTTGTGGGTTCAGTCCTCGCTCGAGGAAGTGAAATATTTATTTACGTTTATATTTTCAACATTTCTTCGCTCTGGTGTGGAGGCAAAGCACGTTGTTTGAGTTCTGCCACTCACTACGCATTGCTTCCAGAATTCGACAGTGGGGAACGGTGTGTCTTAACACTAGGTTCTCTCTGCCTACGCTGATGTGTGCGGGATACAATGTGAAGCTGATTTTTGTTTAATAACTAAGGCTGAGGTCGACCTCGGCCTTAGTCTGTCGTTGCGGGGTACAAACATGTACTGTAAACGCGACGGTTTTGCATTCGATACCCACTTGTGGTGGATGTCATTTATAAAGCGACGGAACGTGGGGGACAGAAGTTTCTTTACATCAGGTTTCTTTTGTCTACCCTGCCATAAGCTTGATACAGAGATTTTTTTTTCAAATCATTGAAAAATATCAAAGCGAAACATCCCTCACAAAAGAGTCTCTTCACAAAATGTGTCCAATTTTTCGACGTTAGATTGAAGCATTGAACTATGAAACGCATAAAATCGACTTTCCAGTATAAAGTAACGTTAACAACTATTCGCGCTCTAACAAGCAGTATATTCTGAAGCTTAACTCGGCGTTGGGACTTATATTCACTGGATATATCCAGAAGCAAATGCTTTTGCGAGATTTGCACTTTGCTTTTCAAACGTATACAATAATATTTTATAATAATTTTACAATTTCCTATTATATTTCTATGTTATGTTACAAATAATCCGATCTAGAACATAAATATGAAATGAGAACCAGGTTAAACGTTATCTAATGCTCGTTCTGACGATCGACAAAACTATGGAAATCTATATGGGTGCCAAGTTATGTGTTCAATGGACATAAAATAGAATGCTGAAAATTTGACTTGGGTATTTGTTAAAACCAGGCACCTAACCAAATATTATCTAATCTAATAATCCAGGAAAGGAGAAAGAGAAAACCGCGTAATTATTATAAAAAGTTGTTTCCATTGTGGCTTTGATTTTACGCGGGATTATGATGTATTTCCATATTTAGGATCAAACAGAGTCCTTATAGGATCACTTTGTTGTCTATCTGTCAAGAGTATTTATCTCGAGTTCGCGTGAATGTATCAACCTGAAATTCATACGAAGTATTTAGATCTGTGTTCACTTGAAGCACAAAAAATTAAGCTTCTAACTTTAGGTCAACGGAATCTAAACATACAGAAAGAAGTTACTGCCCGTGGACCTACTTGAAATTGGCACAAAAATGACATACTTTGTAAATTTATATGTCTCAGCTATTGTCTTACAAAAGCCACACGAATTTGGCTCATTAAGATTAATGTAGATTAATATGACCACTTGTTTTGTTTTCAGAAGAATACTTCTTTTGTTACTTATTTCTTATATGTTAATTCTGGTGAGAATCTCGTTCCCAGAACGGTGAAATTGATATTTTTAATATTTAATTTTCTCAAGTTGAAATCGAACCCACCATCTATCACGTTTCAAATCACACGATTTTTCTTCTACGCCTTTTATTAGCTTTACCTCCATGTAGGTAAACAGGTGTTTTAATTGCCGTTCAGTTTCAGCAACTAACAACAATTACTTCATAGTATGAAATACACCTATTTACCTATATGAAGGTAAAGCTAATTTGAATCTATAAATTAATAATAAAGTTTGCGGAGCCACTCGTGGCGTAGAAGAAAAATCGTGTGTTTTTATTCGTGGTAGGTGTAGGGTTCGATTCCAACTTGAAGAAACTAAATATTCGGTCTAATTATGTAATTAAAGTAGAATATTATTATATAATTCACAGATTAGTTAAGATATATTTTCAAAAAATCGTCGTACAGTACGTATACATTTATTGTTAAGCCGCATTATATCCGTGGCTTGAATTGTTATTCGGGGACGTTAATTATTGAGGGGCACAGGTATGTGATTATAAACGCGATGTAAATAATTTTAGGTTCAGCCCCCACTCGAAAAAATTAAATATTTATTTTAGCGCGGAGTTAAGCTCCGCCACACAATACGTTATGCCTCCAGAATTCAGAGAAAAATGGAGAACAGACCTGTCTTAATATTAGGGCCCTCTCCCTATCTTACACATCACAGCGTGAAGCTAATTAATATCTATATATATTTTATTTTCTGTTTGGTAGGGCTAAGGCTGGGTTGCGTACTAAGCCAAAAATATCTCAAAATAGACTTAAAGGGGATAGATGGAAAATTCAGTAAAGTCACAAATAAAAATATGTGAAATATACATTTAAGTTCATTTCTAGTTTCTGTTCAATTTAAAAAATATGTGTTTTTGTTATAAGCTAGGCGTCTCGTAAATACAGTTCGTTTGTAATTCAATAAAAATCCGCGACTTGTCACGTACCATGAACAAATTCGCGGCTTTGTGGTTTGTACGGAGTCGTAGTGGCGGAAAATCTTTACAAATAATACCAACCAGGTGTATTCAGAACTCCCTTTTAGTTATTGGGTCTGGAATACCGATGAGAAATTATAAAAAAAATCTTTAGATATGTTTCAGAGATAAAATTTTTTTGTGTAAAAATAAAACAAATAGATACGTATGTAGACTTCTTGAGCTTTACGCTGTATCTGTTTTAAAGTTGGGAAGGCAGAGAGAGAACTCTTTCCTAAGACATTCTGTTTCTCAATCACTTTTCGAAACATTAGGTATTACGTGGCGGATCTCAATGCCGCTTTTATTCTTGTTACTAGAGCGAAAAAAATTAAAATAATTTATTACTTCCAGTAAGAGTCGAACCATCAGCTGTCGCGCTTACAGTCGGCCGCTGTGACGCTTTTAGGACTATAGACGGTACAAAAACAACAAAAATGGAACATAAAATCCGGCTCAATTATTTGTAGGTGTATCTCATTTCGTAAAATATTTATGAAATTTGTAACATATGAAATTATGGATATATATTGAAATATTTTTTAGACTAATTTTATTACTTTGTTCGCTTAGTTTTGATTTAGGGGGTTAAGACACCAAAAAAGTTTGTTGTCCATGGCTTGCTTTTTTGTTTACCTTTTATTCTATAAAGTAATTTAATGAAATAGAGTTTTTTATAGAAAGTACTGAATGAAAAGACCCGAAAAGCCCTACATTTTCAGGTAGGGACTCATTTGAATCTTTCAAAAACTTAAACTTATATCCGCATACAATGGATATTCAAATTTCATTGCTAAAACATTTTTGTATTTATATTAAATAAAATAAATATACTTATTACTAAAGAGGATAAAATATAATTTAATCAAATAAATTTTATTCTGAATATATCCGAAGTAAGGTGTTAATCAATAATTGCTTTTGGTAACACGTTAAAAAGTACTGTATAGATTTTACTTATAGTACTAGAGCTCTGGCGCTAGATAGATTACTAGATAAAATAAATAAAATTGAAAAATAAATTGGATTCCATATTGAAAAGCTTTTAATCACTGGCCAGTAAACATTTGCTTTAACACAACCAGTCTCAGCCAAAGTAATTATTGGTTTAAATAGCTATATAAACTTTTTAGCTTCACGCTGTATTTCGTATTGCTATTTGCGGGTAGAAGGAAAAAACCCTAGTGTTAAAACATTCCGTTCTCCACAAACTGCCCAATTTTCGAGACATTGCTTATTAAATTCAAGTCGCCATTTGTGTTTCAAAACCATCGTGTTTACATGTTTCGCTGCGTCACGACAGTCATATTTGCTGTCATATTTTAAATATCTTTATTAAAATAGAAGATTGAATTCAATAGACAACGTTTTATTCATAATAATTACTTATATGTGAATCCTTAAGAATACGTGAGTAATTATTGCTTGAGTTTAACGCAGTACATACAAACATTGTATTATGGCAAGCTCAGTTGTTTGAATGTTTGATGTTGATCGGGTAGATTGGCGCTAGCGGGTAAATATTTTCTTACTACAAACAATTTCAGTTAACGCTGACTAATCATTAGCTAAGCCTGATAGCCATTGTATTCGTGTAAGGTGCTGATGACATTATTAAATGGATATCTCTATGACCCTTCATACAAATATATGTTAGTCCTACACTCGTTTATTATAATGAAATATATTTTATTTTATTATTAATTAACAAAAAGCATATAAGTACTAGAGTGGCAACACAATAAATATTAAACAAAACAGTTTCAGTACAGCATTCATATCATAATTAAAAAGATCTACTCAGGTATCCTGACCTCAGAGCTCTACAAATAATTTGCGCGTACATTTTCTATAGAAAATACATTTGTATTATGTAAGACATAAAGGCACATGCATATGAATAGTAAATGGAACTTATATATTTGTATGTATAAATAAGTAAGGGACTTATTTATTAATTGATATGATATTCATTATTTTACCTTTATATTTTGTAATAACAAGAAGAGGGTTTTATTGGAAATTGTTTCTTTTATTTCAATAGTAATATTAAAATGGAAGGTTTTTGTAATGAGCCGTCGTGGCGCAGCGGCACAAGTGTGTGCTGTAACTCGACGGTTGTGGGTTCGATCCTCACTCGTGGAAGTGAAATATTTGTTTAGGTTTATATATTCATTTCTTCGCTCTGGTGTCGAGGCAAAGCGCGGCGTTTAGTTCTGCCACTCAACACGCAATGAAATCAGAATTTGGCAGAAAGTGGGGAAAAGAGTGTGTGCGGAATACAACTTATAATTATTTTTTCTAGTAATTATGCTTCTAATCTAATATTTCTAGCCATACTCTACGGATTGATTAATGTATATCGATTTACAAAATTGTCTAAGATGCTTTTTAGATTTTTTCCATAACAGTATTAAGTTTTCACTATGACATTGTTTTTTCTTTATACTTATATATAAAAATATTTCACAATTTGTACTTCCAATAAAAGAAAATCAAACTGGAAACATTAGTTACTTCAATATAACAAGTTTGATGGGGTCCTATAAATAAATAAAAAGTAATAAAGACGATGAAATGGAAAAGTTGGGGCTCTATTGTTCAATAGTTATGAGTTGAAAGAAGAATTTTTATTATACCTATATTTATACCTCGTTGTTCCTTGTTTGATATAATGCTCATTTAAAAAAATCTATATTTTCATTATTTTATATATGAGGTTGTCGTTTCGCTGCGGCGCAGTTATATAACCGTAGATGTGACAGTTATGGATTCGATTCCTACTCGGGGAATTAATTTTTTTAATTTCCTCGATCTGATAATAAAACAAGAGCAGCGTTAAGTTCTGGCACCGATGTCTCTAAAATTGGGCAGAAAGTGTAGAACTGAGTATCTTAAAAGAAGGTTCCCTTTGCGTACGCTGATGTATGCGTGAGGCTCTACAGAAGCATGTATACTCGTATAAGTAGTATACAAGCGCTACGACAACAATCCACCATGCACAAGAACCTTGGTATATTAGAAACGACGACCTTCATATGGATCTCTATATAGAGTTCGGTCGTTCATTAAGAAATATGGCGAAGCTCACAAGCACAGATTTCATCATCATGTCAACGTCGATGCCTCCAGTTTCTCAACTTGGAAATAGTGAAGAGACTCAAGAGAACTAAACCGTTCGAGTTAGTGTAGTATAACATATAATAATTAAGTAGAAAAAGTGTGTGTTTGTTAACATTAATAACACAATAACTGTGGGGGGGATAGTAAGAATAATGTCGATGGATACATTCTTAGTGTAGTATATTGTATGTTGCAAAACTAGGTTCAAATCAAATTACTCACTTGTCAACTTAATGGCTAGATATTATTAAAAATCAGCTTTACCCTGTATCTCGCATAAAGCAGGGAAGACAGAGGGAATTAAGAGCTAAGATACTCCGTTCCTCACTTTCTGCCGA